>JAEIFJ010001203.1:0-155077 GCA_018903435.1 Leucophenga varia | reverse complement strand
GTTACGTATTGCTCTCAACGCAGTTTGTATGGTTTTCAATGGTACGCGCGACTATAAAAAATAAAAATAGTTATTATTAATATATTACTAAAACTATCCGATAAATATACAATATATCCTGTACTTACATCTGGCGACTTCTTCATGGACCAACGTGTGCGCTGCCATCATAATTAACGCGGCTCAATAATATCCTTATAGGTATCAATCCAATAAACATGCTCATTGGGTAAATCCAATGTTATGCCACTTGAATGTAAATTCGGTAGTTACTAACGCAGTACGCTGTTTTCCGTCGAAAAAAAAAAAAAAAAATGAGTACATTTCCAAGCCCCCAGTCTCCTAAAATAAAATTATATTTTCCGACGAAAGTAATTTCTACACATACGGAATCAAGGAAAAAGTTTTGGTACGGAGGAAAAGCGGAGAAGCATTCAAAAAGAAAACTTAGTTGCCACGGTAAAATATGGAGGAAGCGGAATAATGGCACATACCTATAAAGATAAGGAAGATAGAAACTTCAAAGTCTTTCTACGAAATATGTATCCTTTAGCAAACTGATCGTAAAAACACATAGTGTTAACGGGTATATTCTGTTTGTCCGAAAGTAAGTAACGCATTAAAGGAGGCATGGGTGACCCCATAAAGTAATTATATTCTTGATCAGCTTGATGAGACAAATCGATTTAGATATGTCCGTCTGTATGTCCGTCTGTCTGTTGCAATGCGTTTTTCTCGGAAAGTTTTAAAGATATTGACCTGAAATATTAAACTTAAGCTTTTTTGTGCTCCTAGGCAGTTTGTATATCAGAACCAAGGTGCCACGCCTATTTTTAGATATAGCTCCCATACAAACTTATCACTTTTTATCGATTTTTTGTATGAAAATAGTTATTGTTTATAAATGTATTTACTACAAATGGGTTAAAAACAATATCAAAAGAAAAGTGCCATCCCCATTTTTTGATAGGCCCCCATACAAACCTAACGCTCATTTATCAGATTTTTTATGAAAATAGTTCTTATTTATGGATATATTCACTCCAATCTGGGAAAAATCACTTTTACTGTTATCCTATGAATATGCTACCGATATGACAAGAGTCGGGCCACTATAACATATAGACCCCATACAAACTCACCTTCCTTTTTTTTTCAAGAAAATGATTAAAGTTTCGTGTGGCGGGTATTTCGGTGCTTCCAAAGTTAACGTTTTTGTTTGTTTTTTTTTTTTTTTTTGTCATAGATATACTTACACATATGTATGTTGACAAAAATATTTATTTGTTCAAATTGTTAGGAAATCATACATAAGACACCTCCGGCGACTTTGCTTTTATCTCCTCAATTGACTCACAATGATATTCCCTTTGGGATGTTGTGAATGTTTTAAAAGTAAAATGTCACATGGTGCTAGGCAAAGCAAATTTCTTGGTTGGAAACTGATATTGATCGGAGATGGTTTTCATCAGTCGGCAAACACCACGTACATAGCAACATTTCAGCTCTATATTTTTAAAACTGAGCCCAAAAATCGATCAGCACCATACAGACGCAAATGGTGATTTGTTTTTGTTCTAAAACGATTTAAAAAGTACGCTACGAAATTGAATTTTAAATATTTTAATTTATATTATAAACAAGGAAAAACGGTAACTTCGGTGGAACCGAAGCTGAAATACTCGTTACACAACACATTTAATAGTTTATAAGTTCACCAGGTGCTTAGTTTGAATTTCACGATGAATTTGGTCAAATTTGTATGGAGGCCTTATGTTATATTATCCCGATCCTAACCATATTGATAGTGTTCACTTAGATGGACATTGGAATTGATTTAACCAAATTTAAATGAATTCATTCAGAAAAAATAAATGTTTTCATACAAAACTCGAAAATGGGCGGTAAGTTTGTATGGAGGCTATACCTAAAAATGGGCGAGGCGCCTTAGATTTGACATTGGAGGACAGTTTTCTTGGATTGGATTTTATTTGGATTGAAAATATTCATTAATAATACCTATTTTCCTACAAAACTCGAAAATGGGCGGAAAGTTTGTATGGGGGCTATATATTAAACTGGGCGTGGCGCCTTTGTTTTGACATACAAACTAACTTGGAGCATAAAAATTTTAAGTTTTGAATTTCAGGTCAATATCTTTTAAACTTTCCGAGTAAAACGCACCGCAACAGACAGACAGACGGACAGACAGACGGACATGGCTAAATCGATTCTACTCCATGGGGTTTCCGATGCCTCCTTTAATGCGTTGCAAACTTTCGGACAAACTGAATATACCCGTTTACACTATGCGTAACAGTTAATATCTTTTAAACCAAGCGAATGTATCGCAAAGCGTTAAACAGACGGACAGGCGGACAGACAGACGGCTAGATCAACTCGTCTCATCAAGCTGATCAAGAATATACTATATATACTTTATGGGGTTTACAACGTCTCCTTTAACACTAACTTACTCCTGGTATAAAAATCCACACAAATACATTTTTCTCATTTGTGGCGACTATGGACGTCCCATTTTTCAAACAATAATGTCTACAAGCACATTTTAATACATGAACCAAGTCATTCGGTTTGATGACGTTATGAGCCGGCGTCAGCTAAATTCAACAGACAAATTAGCTCCAATGCGTGAAGTATTTGATAAATGGTCCACAACTTCGGCTGACTATTTCAATCCATCTGAATGCGTCACTATTGATGAGCAATTACTAGGCTTTCATGGAAGATGCAAGTTTCGCTAATACATGCCATCTAAGCCTGAAAGATATGGTATAAAGTTTCGGGTATTAGCGTGATCTAAAACTTACTATGTTTGGAAAATCCATCCGTATTTGGGAATAAATTATGCTGTTCAGCAGCAAAAAATCAAGGGTCTTGGATTTGGTACTAGGTTGAAAGTCATAATATTGCGATGTACAACTTTTGATTAACTCGGTCAAAAATTGTTATCCCAAACATTAACTATGGTCTGTAAAATGCGCAAAAACAAAAGAAGCACCCCACCAAAACTTTTACAATGCAAGAGAGTTCCACTGTACCAATAAAATTTTGCATTTACTGAAAACACAGCACTCGTGGTCAACTCGCCCCCCTCCGAAAAAAAAAACAAATGCAAAAAAAACTCAACCAGACGGAAACAAGCTGCCGGAAATTATTTAGTATTACAATAAAACCAAAGGTTTGTAGCTATAATATTCAATTTGTTTTTTTTTTTTTTATAGCCAATTGAGTACTGTTCCATTTTTGGGTGGGGTGCATATAGTAGACCAAATGTGACGTGTTACAGTTGTAAAAGGACAGCTGTCTTTTCAATTATGATCGACTTTACAGCACTAAACACGATGAAAATTTACAAAAAAAAAAACCAAAAAATCAAAACAATTATCTAACGTGACGTTTTTATTTCGCTTTCAAAATTTCGTTTGTAACAAAGAGAAAATATTTAGAACTGTCCAAAACGGCCGGGGCATGTTTTGTGGCATTGATTAGACAATCGAATCTCAAAAAAGGCCTCAAACATGTTCTCAAAAACCTTTTCGGAAGAATCTTCAAAAAACCCTTTCTAAAACCCTTTTTTGTGTACTTTCTAGGAATATCTCAAGAATGGACAAATTTATAAAGCTAAACTTTTCATGGGTTGGAAGATATTTTCTTCCTCTACACGACGATATGCTATTTGTAAAAATCGAATGAATACTTTTTAGGTACCAAGCGTCGAAACACAGAAAAAATTGTAATCTTCATGCTTCTTCAAAAAAATGTTGATTTTTAATTCCACTTTTGCAGGAGATAAAAACTATTTTTATTTATTTTTTAAATTTGTAAATTATGACAATTTTATTGCGAAAATATGAAGCCTAAAAGTGTTCAAATCGGATAAAAAATATGGAAGTTATCGCGCATAAAGTAAAATTAGACAAATACATAATATGTGCTATATAATATTTATTCAAGTTTTATATCAGCGTTAACAGTGTCAAATGTTGGGCCAAAAAAAAAAGCTAAACAAATATAAAAAACAAAAAAAATATACACATATACTCGTATAACTAATTGTCCCATTGGGAGCCACACATTTAATGAGATATTACGTAATGATAGGAAACGAGCCAGGGATGAACACTGGTTTTTAAGACAGGGCTTGCGACAGGCCAAATTATTAATAGGGGATTCAACTCTAAGGTTACCAAAGCATTAGTTAAGCTGGACAGAACCCAGCTAAGGATCATGATAGGGCTCTTGTAGACTTAGGAAACACCTACACGTAATGGGTGTAGCAAGCTCTCCTAAGTGTAGATTTTGTGACAGTGTGGAGGAAGCACCTATCCATATTCTATCAGAATGTGTAGCGACAGCCAGAAATAGGATGCCATTGTAAGGAGGATACACACTCTCCTTAGAGCAGGTTAGGAAAACCGAATCTTTTAAAAATGACAAAGACTTGGGCTAGAATCAGTAATCAAGCCAGTAAGGGTGTACAATATACCTCTCTAGGTAGCAGTATGAATACCCTCCTTAAGCACTAAAAAAAAATAAAATACAATTTGTATCGGAATAAATATGTCTGATTTTACTTAAAAGAAAAACATGTATCACGTAAAATATACGATACTTACCTAATTTTTCCTTAGGCGCCATAACTTCCACATTTTTTATCCAATTTTGACACTTGTTGGCTTCACATTTTCGCAATGAAATTGTCTTAATTTACAAATTTCAAAAATAAATAAAAAAAGTTTTTATCTCCTGCAAAACTGGGATCAAAGACTAACATTTTTCAAAAAAGTATGAAAAATACAATTTTTTTCTATCAAGGGCCGATATTGATTTTAAATAAAACACGAATTATTTAGGAAATTATTGACATTTCTTTTTATTATGATATATTGGTATGACTCAATTATGTATGGAACAAAATACCGGCCAAATGGCCGCCACGGCTTCGGCGGCACACGTCCATCCGATGGTCTAAATTTTCGATGACGCTGAGGCATAATTGAGGTTCAATGTCGTTAATGTGCCGAATTATCTCATCCTTTAGCTCTTGAATGGTTGTTGGCTTATTGGCGTACACCTTTTCTTTCAAATAACCCCAAAGAAAGAAGTCCAACGGTGTCAAATCACATGATCTTGGCGGCCAGTTGACATCGCCGCGACGTGAGATTATTCGGCCATCAAATTTTTCGCGCAAAAGAGTGTGTGGCAAGTGGCACCGTCCTGTTGAAACCACATATCGTCCACATCCATATCTTCCAATTCAGGCCACAAAAAGTTTGTTATCATCTAACGATAGTGAACACCATCCACAGTAATTGCCTGGCCAGCCTCATTTTCGAAGAAGTACGGCCCTATGATGCCGCCAGCCCATAAACCGCACCAAACAGTCACTCTTTATGGATGCATTGGTTTTTCGACAATCACTCTTGGATTCTCATTCGCCCAAAAGCGGCAATTCTGCTTATTGACGAATCCACTGAGGTGAAAATGTGCCTCATCACTGAAGATGATATGCACGATATGCATTTTGATTTGAACGCCCATTTTCATAATAGACCTGAATAACTTTAACGCGTTGCTCGATTGTGTATCTTTCCATGGTTCAAATTGAGTTAGTCTGAAGTTGAGAAATGTCAAAAGAAATGCAGGAAAAGACTTGACGTTTAGGTGTGGTTCACATTCAACATCGGCCCTTGAAATATAACCACCCTTTAGATTCGGTTTTCCTAACCTGCTCTAAGGAGAGTGTGTATCCTCCTTACAATGGCATCCTATTTCTGGCTGTCGCTACACATTCTGATAGAATATGGATAGGTGTTTGCTCCACACTGTCACAAAATTTACACTTAGGAGAGCTTGCTACACCCATTACGTGTAGGTGTTTCCTAAGTCTACAAGAGCCCTATCATGATCCTTAGCTGGGTTCTGTCCAGCTTAACTAATGCTTTGGTAACCTTAGAGTTGAATGCCCCTATTAATAATTTGGCCTGTCGTAAGCCCTGCCTTAAAAACCAGTGTTCTTCCCTGGCACGTTTCATATCATTACGTATTGTCTCATTAAGTGTGGCTCCCAATGAGACAATAAGTTATATATGTGTATGTATATCTCCTAAACGGTTCTTAAGAAAAAATTGTGGTGGCCATTTTTGAAATCAACGCCCCAAAATACATGGAAAAAAGGTGGGCTAGAACGAATCCCATTTTTGGTGTAAACTAGTGTAATAAATCATTATTTTAACTTCAAAAGAAATCATTTTTCTTAAAAAAATACATGAAAATACCATATTTTTGAAAATCCATTTGAGGAGTAAATGATTGTTATACGTTACCAACTTTCTGATAAAATTGCATTACCCTCCACACTGTGTGACGGGTATAAAAAAACAATAACAACAACAAACAAAAAGCAATCAATTGCAAACACTCAAAACTTGTAGTGCTACAGCATCGCATTTGCAATAATTCATAAACATAAAAGAGAAGGAGAAGAAAACAGCAACAATAACGAATGTCTGCACGCGACATAAATATTGAAAAGAACGACCGCCTCCTTCTGTTCAGATTCAACGTATTGAAAGCTCAAAATTGTATGTTTGTAACTGAAAAAACATTTTTTTTTTCGTCAGCTAATTAGTGACAGAAATAAATTTTAAGAAATAGGCTCTATACATACGCTTTGTATTAAGACTTAATTTTTTTCATAATATTTTTCTTCTTATAACCATGGCAACATTATAATAAGGTGGAGAGTATCAATTTATCATGAATGAAAAAAAATTAAAACTAGGAAAAATATTAACTTTGGCAAGACCGAAGCACAAATACCCGCCACACGAAAATTTGAATAGTTTATGTGTCAGTTGGGTAGATAGTACTTCGTAAAGGGTATGGATAGGGTTCTATAATCCAATACAACCCAACTTTAGACACCATGTTAGGGTTCATATAAGAAGCCAATGTGTTAAATTGAAACCTAAAAATATAGAATTGTACAACAATTATATTTGTTGATAAAATAAAAAATAAAGGAGGTGAGTTTGTATGGGGACTGTATGTTAAAGTGCCCCAATCCATATTAAATAGGTAGTATAAACAGCGGATGACACTAGAAGTGGATTTACCTTATTTGAAGTGCATATATTTATAAATAATAATGGGCCTTAGGTTTGCATGGGGGCTACGCCTTAAAAATGGGCGTGGCACTCTGGTTTTTACATATAAACTGCTTAGGGCTGAAAAAAATAAATTTTTAATTTTCAGGTCAATATCTTTAGAACTAAGCGGAATGAAACGAATAAATACAGACAGACGGACTGGTAGTCGGACGAACATGGCTAGATCGATTCGTCTCGTCGTCCTGAAGAATATATTTAATTTATATGGTCAACTATATATGTCCGCTTCAATTCAAACAAACTTTCTAACAAAATAAGAATACCCTCCACACTATATGTGGCGGGTATAAAAAAAACACAAGTATTATTTACAGAAATAGAACGTAATTAAATGGCTCGATACGCGCTTTTCTTTGTTTTGCTTTGCACTGCAAAAAAGAACATAACATTCAGCATCTTTTTATGTACTCTTAAGAATATTAAGTAATATTTATAGTACTAAAGCTTTATTAAATGCATATTGTTAAAGAAATAGCTAATTAGTTTTTCTATTCTAAAAAAAACTTTTTATTAAAGCTTAGTATTTTTTTATTTTTTTGCTTATATTTTTTTTTTTTTTTACTGTCTACTTTATTTGCAATCAGTCCAATTGTGGACTATAATCAAATTTTATAGCTAGCATTAAAAATTGACATTATAGTTTATTTAGGATGCGGTTCGGCTAGGAAGAAATTCAAATTAATACTGAACAGACCCAGTACAAGTATCTCATAACGATTGACGGTTTAGAAGATCCGAGGGATGAGTTCTTTTCAGTCTACGCTGCGTATTTAGGTTAAGAAGGTTTCTTGCCAAAATATTTGGATGTATATTAAGTTTTCCAAATAATTTTTGCTATGACGTGCAATCTCCTCTACAACCGTTGGCAGTCTTAGGTCTTTATGTATGTTTTCATTTCGAACATACCATGGAGCTCCAGTTATCTTACGAAGTGTAATGTTTTGATACCTTTGCAAGATATTAATACTAGATCGAGCTGCAGTTCCCCACAGCTGTATTCTTTTTGCTTATATAAAATAAATTATCAGTATCAAAAAAAAAGTCATGAATTATAATATAATAGCAATTAGAGTAATTAGAGCTGAAACTTTTGTTAGTATTATAGATTGTATCAACGGTTTTTTTATCCTAGTACTAGTAATAGTTTGTATTTAGCATATATGGTAGGAGAAAGGAGATCCTGCAGTCTGCGCAAACTATCGCGGAATAAGTCTCCTTTCTATCGCATACAAAATACTATCTGGCGTAATATGCAATATACTGAAACCGTACGTAGGACGTATAGTTGGACAGTACCAGTGCGGTTTTAGACCAAAGAAGTCAACCAGCGACTCCATATTTACGCTGCGACAGATCCTGGAAAAAACCAAAGAGAAGCAAAGCCGCTTTCGACAGGCCAATCAGATCAAAGTTTTTCGAAGCATTGACTGATCTTAAAATCCCGTCAAAAATTGTCTGCCTCTGTATGATGACTCTGGATAACACCCAAAGCGTTGTCAGCATCGGTGAAGATCTCTCCGACCCCTTTGACACCAAGAGATGCTTCACACAGGGTGATGCGTTGTCGGGCGACTTTTTCAACCTCCTGATGGAGTACATCGTGAGGCGGTGCCCAAACGTCGACCGGACGGGCAATATTTTCTACAAAGAAACTATGCTGCTCGCATATGCCGACGACATAGATATTATCGGCAAAAATGCTCAAGCTATCACCGGCGCCTTCTCAGACATCGAAAAAGAATGTCGTCCTATGGGACTGACGGTCAACGAGAACAAGACGAAGTACTTGGAATTCACTCGCAGGCAATCTGCACGTCGCAGACGGTCTTTGAGTACGGGGAACTTCATCTTTGAGGCTGTAGAAAACTTTATCTATTTGGGCTCAGAGGTAAACAACAATAACATCATCAGTCAGGAGATTAAACGAAGAATCACTCTTGCGAACCGTAGCTATTTTGGTCTCGGTAAGTAGATGCGAAGTAGAGTGAGAAACAAAAGTTAAACTCTACAAGACGCTGATCATACCGGTCCTGATATATGGCTCAGAAGCATGGGTCATGACAGAATCGGATAAGTCGGCGTTGGGTGTATTTGAGAGGAAGATACTTCGGAGAATCTTTGGTCCAGTTAGAGTTGAAACAGACATCCGTATGCGCACGAACGATGAGCTGTACGAGCTATATACTGACATCGACATAGTCAGGAACATCCAAAACAAAAGGGGCTGTCCTGGGCTGGTCACCTGTGTCGGATGGATACAGAAGCGCCAGCAAGAAAAGTTTAGAAGCAAAACGTGAATCAAATCGGAGGGGCGCTGCAGAGAGGTCGTCCGCCGCTGCGAGGACCAGGTCCTAGATGACATCCGCAGGATCGGTATCCCAAGATGGTATATTGAGGCACTGGATTACAACCGCTGGTGCCAAATCTTACGTGATGCCAAGGCCGACAATCGGCTGTAGTGCCACTTATATATATATATATATTTATATATATATATAAAGGGTGGTTAAATTTCAAGGGCCGATGTTGAATGTGAACCACACCTAAACGTCAAGTTTTTTCCTGCATTTCTTTTGACATTTCTCAACTTCAGACTAACTCAATTTGAACCATGGAAAGATACACAATCGAGTAAGGCGTTAAAGTTATTCAGGCCTATTATGAAAATGGGCGTTCAAATCAAAATGCATATCGTGCACTTCGTGATTTTTTCGGTCAATTTAACCGTCCAAATGTGCATACAATCGGAAAAATCGTGCAAAAATTTGAGCAAACCGGGTCTGTAGGAGATGTGAAAACACCAGTCGTGCTCGTACAGCTCGTACTGCAGAAAATATTGCTGCTGTTCGCGATAGTGTGGCTGAAGAGCCGTCCACCTCAACTCGTCGTAGTGCCCAACAATTGCACCTCTCACGCTCGTCGTTGATGAATATTATGCATAAAGACTTGCATTTACACGCTTACAAGGTTCAATTGACTCAAGAACTAAAGCCTTTTGACCATTTCAAGCGTCGTCAATGGTCAGAATGGATGTGGACGATATGTGGTTTCAACAGGACGGTGCCACTTGCCACACAGCTAACGAAACAATGGCTCTTTTGCGCGAAAAATTTGATGGCCGAATAGTCTCACGTCGCGGCGATGTCAACTGGCCGCCAAGATCATGTGATTTGACACCGTTGGACTTCTTTCTTTGGGGTTATTTGAAAGAAAAGGTGTACGCCAATAAGCCAACAACAATTCAAGAGCTAAAGGATGAGATAATTCGGCACATTAACGACATTGAACCTCAATTATGCCTCAGCGTCTTCGAAAATTTAGACCATCGGATGAACGTGTCCGCCGAAGCCGTGGCGGCCATTTGGCCAAAAAAAATTTCAATAATTTCCTAAATAATTCGTGTTTTATTCAAAATCAACATCGGCCCTTGAAATTTAACCACGCTTTATATAAATGGTAGAACATAAATAGCCTCACGACTGTATGGGCTACCAAACATTCATAAACCAGTCCTATCAATGAGAACAATTTGCTCATCTATAAACTCACCATCGTAGGGTGATTTTTTAAGAGTTAAGTTTTTTAGGTTAGCGGATCTGGTTGGTAATGGCGTCCAAACGTCATCTATCAAAGTGAAAAGTTTTTAGTATACTCTGCCATTTGATCATTGAAAGACTTACAAACGAGCAGCGATTGCAAGTTGGGGAAATTTACTATCAAATTCGTGCTCTGTGAAAAATGTACTTCGTTTGTTACGACCACATTATGGTCGTCATAATCGACCTGGTGAATCAACATTTTGTACTGTTATCACCAAATTTTGCACAAAATTTACTTTGTTGGGCATTAAACCATCGACTTGCATGCGTACAGTGCGTACCGAAGGGAATTTTGCCGCCGTAGCGTCCTGTGTTATTGAGAATTTTACGTGTCAATTTGGGTTTAAAAGCCTATATAATTAATTCAACTCCACAATAATTGAAGACGAATGACTTACCACAACGTCTAATTTTTGGTGAATGGTCCTTACAACAGTTCCATGAAAATCCGAAACATTATGTTCAGCGATGAAGCTCATTTCTGGCTCAACGGAGACGTAAACAAGCAATGCAATCGCATCTGGGGTGAAAAAACAGCCACATGCCATACAAGATTTTCCCATGCATCCTAAAAAAAACGACAGTTTGGTGTGTGTGGGCTGGTGGCCTCATCGGTCCATTTTCTTCAAAGAAGACCGTGGAAGAAACGTTACCGTCAACGGCGAACGATAACGCGGCATGATACGGCTTTTTTTTGCCCCAGTTGGCTGAGTTGAACTTGGATGACATGTGGTTTAACAAAACGGCACCACATGCCACACACCTCGTGAAACAATCGACATGTTGAAAAATGAATTCGATAAGCAGCTTATCTTTTGAAATGTCCCTGTGAGTTGGCGGCCAAGATCATGTGATTTAACACCTCTTGATTATTTCTTGTGGGGTTATGTGAAGTCATTAGTCTATATGGGCAAACCGAACACGATTGAAGCCTTACAGGATAACATAAAACGCGTTATTCGTGGAATACAGCCCGAAATACTCGATAAAGTGACGCAAAATTGGACCTTCCGAATGGACCACTTGAAACGGAACCGCGTACAACATTTAAATGAAGTTATTTTTCAAACGTACATGGCAATATATGATGCAAATTGCAGTGTTTTATTCGATTTACAAAAAAAAAAAAACCAAGAAAAACGTTAACTTCGGTGGAACCGAAGCTTAAATACCCGTCACACGAATCTTTGAATAGTTTAGTGTGATCATCAGTGGCTTATATACATCTATATGTATAAAAATATATAGCTGTGCGTTAACAACGCTAAAACTCGAGAATGACTCGACCAATTTGAAATATTTTCTGTTTGTTTGTTGCTCTCATCATAGATGTGGTCAGAAAAGAAAAAATTTGAAAATTTTGACCCGGGGCCGAATGGGGGCCTTGAAACCGGAAAAGCCATATGTTTGGAGTGAATAGACGTAGAGACTTGAAACAGGGCTCATTTGAAAGATGGTTAAAAAACATTTTTAGCGTTCAAGGTGTTCAAGGGATTTCCGGAATTTGAACCTGGGACTTATATGTGGACCCAATATAGATTTTTTGAAAAATCTTTTCTTTTTTTATTACAGGTGAGCAATTAGACGGGATTTTAGAAAATTTTGACCCGGGGCTTGAAACTGGAAAAGCCAAATATTTGGAGCAAAAGACGTTAAAAAAATTATTTATTTTTGTGTTTTTTAGAAATCAGGTGAGAAACAAGACGGGATTTTGGAAAATTTTGACCCGTGGCAAAATGGGGGTCTTGAAACCGGAAAAGCCATATCTTTGGAGTGAATAGACGTAGAGACTTAAAACAGGGCTCATTTGAAAGATGGTTAAAAACATTTTTGGCAATCAAGGTGTTCAATGGATTTCCGGAATTTGGACCATACACCCATATATGGACCCAATATAGATGTTTTGACCAATTTTTTTTTTATTACAGGTGAGAAAATTTTGACCTGAGGCCTAATGTCAGCCTTGAAAAAGTCTTACGTTTGGATTGAATAGACGTTGAGACGTTGGATTTTAAAATTTGAACCCAAATTTTTTGAACAATTTGTATTTAGCCACCAAATAGAAGTAACACAAAAAAAACGCGTGCAAAGCCGCGGGTAGTAGCCCATAAAACATACTTGACAAGAAAAATCAATGTTTAGCAATACAGAAAGTGCAATACCAAAAGAAGACCAAATCAAATCATGTATCCAAACTAGATATGGACGATGGGCGGGAACTCCGCTGGATCCAACGCATCCCGAAAAATTTTTTGGGATTGGGCGGGATCGGGAATCTTTCAAAATTTGTCAGAACTTTCGGTTTCTCACACTAAGACTGTGTGATTAATCGATTAATCAGTCAGCAATCGATTATTTTACATAATCAATTGAGCAGTTTTTTAAAAAATCAACAGTCGATTGATCAACAACCGCTTGATTAATAATTAATTATCAGTTGCAATACTCGCGTCATTGATAATCACAATCATAATGCAATACACATTTTGCAATTGATTATTATTTTCTTAATTGGCAAACAGCTATAGGCAACATATGTATGTATATGAGCATATGTATATATGTATATGTCTATATGTATATATATATATACATATACAAAAACCAGGCAAAATGTTAACTTCTGTGGAACCGAATCTGAAATACCCGTCACACAACACTTTTAATAGTTTACATGTTCACCAGGGGCTAAATATCACGATGGATTTGGTAAAATTTGTATGGAGGCTGTATTTTATATTATCCCGATCCTTATCTCATCGATAGTGTTCACTAAGGTGGACATTAGAATTGATTTTACCAAATTTTTAATTGAATTCATTCAGAAATAATAAATGTTTTCATACAAAAATCAAAAATGGAGGTAGGTTTGTATGGGGGCTATCCCTCAAAATGGGCTTGGTACCTGGGATTTGACATACAAACTGTCTAGGACCGATAAAATTTAAAAATTAATTTAAAAAAATTAGTTTAAAATTTCATGTCAATATCTTTAATACTTTCCGAATAAAACATACTGTAGCGGACAAACAGACAGACAAGCGGACATGGCTAGATCGACTTGTCTGATCGAGCTGATCAAGAATATATCAACTTTGTAGAGTCTCCTTTAATGCGTATCAAACTCTCTGACAAAATTATAATACCCGGCGGATATAAAAATAAGTCAATTATACATTAGATTTATATGGTAAAATTTTGCTTTATTTTCATATACATATGTGTCCAAAGTAGTCGGAATTATTCGATTTATATTACGCTGGTAAATATTTTCGCTCAATATATTTTTATACCTGTTACACAAAGTGTAAACGGGTATATTCAGTTTGTCCGAAAGTTTGCAACGCATTGAAGGAGACATCGGAGACCCCATAAAGTATATATATTATTGATCAGCTCGATGAGACGAATCGATTTAGCCATGTCCGTCTGTCCGTCCGTCTGTCCGTCCGTCTGTCTGTTGCGATGGCTGTTACTGGGAAAATTTTAAAGATATTGACCTGAAATTTTAAACTTAAGCTTTTTGTGGTTCTAGTTACTTTGTATACCAGAACCAAAGTGCCACGCCCATTTTCAGATATAGCCCCCATACAAACTTACCACTTTTTTTCGACTTTTTGTATGAAAATAGTTATTATTTATGAATGCTTTTACTACAATATAGGGTAAAAATACTTCTAATGGCATCCAATATCAAAAGAATGTTGCCACGCCCATTTTCAGATATAGCCCCCATACAAACTTACCACTTTTTTTCGAAATTTTGTATGAAAATACGTATTATTTATGAATATATTTTATGTCATCCAATGTCAAATCTAAGGCGCCACGCCCATTTTTATGTATAGCATCCATACAAACTTACCGCCCATTTTCGAGTTTTTATATGAAAACATTTATTATTTCTGAATGAATTCAATTAAATTTGGTAAAATCAATTCCAATGTCCATCTAAGTGAACACTTTCGATATGGTAAGGATCGGGCAAATATAACATAAAGCCTCCATACAAATTTGACCAAATTCATCGTGAAATTTAATCTAAGCGCCTGGTGAACATATAAACTATTAAAAGCGTTGTGTAACGGGTATTTCAGCTTCGGTTCCACCGAAGTTAACGTTTTTCCTTGTTTTAAAATTGGTACTACTGTTACTGACAAATTGTAGTTATAGAAAAATTAATTTTTGGCTTATCTTACTTTTGCATACAATTTCAAATTATTATACCCGCCACACATAGTGTGGAGGGTATTATCATTTTGTCAGAAAGTTTGTAACGCATTAAAGGAGACGTCGTAGACCCTATAAAGTATGTATATTCTTGATCAGCACGACGAGACGAGTCGATCTAGCCATGTCCGTCTGTCTGTCCGTCTGTCCGTCCGTCTGTCCGTCTGTCTGTATTTATGCGATTCATTCGCTCAGTTTTAAAGATATTGACCTGAAACTCGGAACTTAAGCTTTTCTCAGTCCTAAGCAGTTCAAGTGTTAAAATCAAAGTGCCACGCCCATTTTAAGGTATAGCCCCCATACAAACTTACGGCCCCCTTCTGAGTTTTTGTATTAAAATAGGTATTATTATGAAACTATTCACTCAAAACCAAGGTGCCACGCCCATTTTTAGCCATAGTCCCCATACAAACTTATAGATTTTTTTCGAACAAATATATGAAGAAGTAATTATTTTCGAATATATATTTATAAATGTATTTAAGCCACTGATGATTACACATAAACTATTCAAAGATTCGTGTGACGGGTATTTAAGCTTCGGTTCCACCGAAGTTAACGTTTTTCCTTGTTTTAAACTTACAAAGTGCTCTCCTGCAAAAAGGTAAAATCAGACTTAATGCATCGGAGACCTCATGAAGAATACATATTCTTGATCAGCTCGATGAGGCGAGTCGATCTAGCCATGTCCGTCTGTATTTCTGTTTATCTCAACGCGATTTACTCGGAGTATGGAGATACTTACCTGAAATTTGAAACTTAAGCCTTTCTCGGCAACGACCAAGTCAAGTTTGAATATGAAAGTGCAACGCCCATTTTTAGGTATAGCCCCCATACAAACTTACCGTTTTTTCTAATTTTTTGCATGAAAATAGCTATTATTTATGAATGTAGTCACTCGAAGTTGGAAAGAAATACTTCTTATGTCATCCAATATCAAGTCCAAGCTGCCACGCCCATTTTTAGATATAGCCCCCATACAAACTTACCGCCCGTTCTCGAATTTTTGTATTAAAATAGGTATTATTTATGAAACTATTCACTCAAATTTGGGTAAAAACACTTCTAATGACATTCAAAATTAAAACCAAGGTGCCACGCCCATTTTTAGCTAAGGCACCCATACAAACTTATTGATTATTTTCGAACATTTGTATGAAAAAGTAATTATTTTCAAATATATATTTATAAATGTATATAAAGATTCGTGTGACGGGTATTTAAGCTTCGGTTCCACCGAAGTTAACGTTTTTCCTTGTTTTAATATTTTTTGTATGAAAATGGTTATCATTTAGGAATTTATTCACTCCGAATTTCCTAAAAACACATCTTATATCATCCAATATTAAAAGCAAGGTGCCACGCCCTTTTTTAGCTAAAGTCCCCATACAAACTTACCGCCCATTTTCGAATTTTTGTATGAAAATGGTTATTTTTTAGTAATGTTTTGACTCCAAATTGAGTAAAAACACTTTTAATATCATCCAATATCAAATTCAATGTGCCACGCCCATTTTGTGGCATAGGCCATACATAACGTGAGTTGCATCAGATTATTGACCCCGTCGCATCCCATCACGAAGTTCTATCTAAGCTATTGATGATAACACATTAAGAATTTAAAAATACGTGCGGCGAGTATATTAGCTTCGGTTCCACCGAAGTTAACGTTTTTCCTTGTTGCTATTCATATGAAAATTTTAAGCAAAAACACTTTTTTGGTATAACTTTTTGGCAGCACTAACACAGATTTTGTGTAATGTAAAATTTTTCCTAGAAAATAAAGGGGGAAAGTGTACACCTAGTTAGTGCTAGGGCTTTACTGCATTTGTATAATTTCTAGCAATGTATTTGTTGTTGCAAAATTCTACAAATTCTGAAATACTCAATTGTACAGGCAAGCATGAACAATGATTTTGTTTTTATTAATTTTTTTTCTTTGTATTTTCCAACACTACATTCGGTACTTTTTATGCTTTTTTTCAAACCTCACAACTCTTTTATGCCATGTTTACACAGGAAGGTTGTGGACTTAACTGATTAGTTAACCCAGAGCGTTTACACTGACTCGGGTTAGGGTAAGGTTTGAATTGACATAAATCAGCTGTTGCAACAAAAAATTTTGATTTATGATAAGTGACTTAAATCAGCTACATATTATCGTTCAACAAAGAAAAAAATTTCATGGGTCCATATCTAGAAATGGGCGTGACGCATTGATTTTAACATAAAAACTACACAGGTTATAGAAAAGCTTATGTTTAAAAATGCAGTTTAAAACTGAGCGAATAAATCGCGCAGCAACAAACAGACGGACGGGTAAATTAATTCGTTTCGTCACGCTGATCAATTATATATATACTTTATAGGGCCCACGGCGTCTCCTTTGATGCGTTTCCGACAAAATGAATGTACTTGTTTCACACGTGACAGGTATAAAAAATTAAGAAACAGAAAACAATCAAAACCGAGTTGGTCGTTACGGGTCAATTTAAATTTAAATCCAGTCAGTTATTGTTGTTTTTTATAGTGATGTGAGTTTTGTAGCAGCCGATTTTGGCTTTTAATGATTTTCGACATTGTTTTTTTGCCTATGCGCTTAACACGGGCAAGTAAACCTACCTAAGTGCCCCTCCTCGATTTCAATTCATAATTTTTGTATGAAAATTATTATTTTTTAGTAATGTATTTACTCCAAATTGGGTAAAAACACTTTTAGTATCATCCAATACCAAATCCAATGTGCAACGCCCATTTTTGGCATAAGCCCCATACAACGCTAACATATTTAGAAAACGCTTTGGTAAATTTTAATGAAATTTATAGGGTTATGATACTCATTAATATCATGATTAATATCACGATTGACCTATATAAAGTGTAGGTACATTTTTTGCTAAGAACTGATGAAGTACATAAATGACAATTCTTCTTTTTGATTTTTGACAATTTTCATTTTTCAATGGTTGTTCTATTGAGGAGAATTTTCTATTTGAAAACCCGAATCAATGGACATGAAGCATTTATAGCACTTGAAATTTAAAGAAAATGTGTTTACGTTTAATTACACAGCACTGCATCAGTTTTACGAATAAGATGGGACCTAGTGTTTCCGAAAAACGGAAAGGGAAAACCCTAAAAATTGAGTTTTTGTAAACGTGTTGACGTGCTACGATCTCCGTTATTGTCTGTAATTGAAGGTTGAACTTTGCTCTTTGAAATGAGCCCTCTCCTAAATTATTCGCACGCACCCTTAGAGTAGGGTGTCCACTTATGTTAAGGGGGGTTGGAAGAAAAGAACATAGTAACTTATTTACACCCAAAGTTAAGAAATACTGGAAGAAGCAATGTTCCTAGGGGTATTCAATGTCGCTGATTACAAATCTGCAGTCAGATTTCGAAAATTCAAAATGGCGGATACAATATGGCGGACGAAAATGTTAAAAATTTATCAGATTTACTTGAAATTTGATACTCGGGGGTTTTTGATGACGCCATTGATCCGCCATTTTGAAATTTTGTAATCTGATTGCAGATTTGTAATCAGCGACATTGAATACCCCTGACTGAAATGATTTTCAATGGTGTTTTGCAATGAATTCAGCGCACCACAAGCTGTTGCGCTGCTATCATGCTTCGCGATGAAAAATCTAATGAATCACCAAAGTGTGGTGAAGAGCTGGCTGGTCCATTGCGTGCTATGCAGGATTTATGTGGATAAGTTTAAACCATTCCTTATGGATGTTGTGCTGGCATGCTGCAAAGGCATGAATTTCATAAGCGTTTGTAAAATGACTGATATCTTTGAAAGCTCCATTATACGTTGCATGCGTCGTCTGGAAGAGTTGTTGCGTCAAATGTGTTATGCGTCGAAAACAATTGGTAATACTGATCTGGAGAATAAATTTGCGAAGGAATACGTTTTCTGAAGCGTGATATTGTCTTTGCTGCTTCGTTGTGTTTGTAGTTTTACTATTTTTTTTTTCTACCCGCCACAAATAGTGTGAAGGGTATATTCAGTTTGTCTGAAAGTTTGTAACGCATTGAAGGAGACGTCGTAGACCCCATAAAGTATATATATTCTTGATCAGCTCGACGACACGAATCGATCTAGCCATGTTCGTCTGTCTGTCTGTCTGTCTGTATATTTCTAGGCATCTTTTTTGTTGAAGATATAAAGATATTAAGCTGAAATTTGGAACTTAAGCTTTTCTCGGCAACGACTATATTAAGTTCGATAATGAGAGTGCCACTCCCATTTTTAGGTATAGCCCCCATACAAACTTACCGTTTTTTTCGATTTTTGTATAAAAATTGTAATTATTTATGAATGTATTCGCTTCCAATTGGGTAAAAACATTTCATTTGTCATCCAGTGTTGAAACCAAGATGCCACGCCCTCTTTTATGCATAGCCCCATATAAACTTCCCGTTTTTTCGAATTTTTCCGCTTTTTTGTATAAAAATATTAATTATTTATGCATATATTCACTCCAATTTGGCTAAAAACATTCTAATTTCATCCAATGTCAAGTTAGATGTGCCACGCCCATTTTTTGGTATAGCCCCCATACAAACTTTCAGTCCATTTTCAAATTTTTGTATCAAAATGGTTATAATTTATTCATGAATTTACCCCATATTGGGTAAAAACTCTTCCAATATCATGGTGCCACGCCCATTTTTAGGTGTTTCTTCCATACAAACTTACCGCCTATTTCAGATATTTTCGAGAAATATGTTGTTATACATATCTGTATTTTTAGCTCAAAATTTTAAATTAATATTGTGTGTAAACTTTGGTGACCACTGATGATTACTCATAAACTCTTTAAAGATTCGTGTGACGGGTATTTAAGCTTCGATTCTACCGAAGTTAACGTTTTGTCTTGTTTTTTTTTAATAATTTTGGAAGACCAAACAATTTAAAAAAACAAACAAAAAACAAAAAAGTTTATATTTCTCCAAATAGATTCACATTTTTTTTTTATGACTACGCTCTGAAATGGAGGAAAAATAGTTAGAAATTTATTTCAATAAAAATAAGCATTCTGTTAATATTACCCTAACTCGTAGACCAAAATCGTCTCGGTTTTTTTTTAACTTGTAGTATGGGGATGGCTAAAAGAAGGCACTTCTGTGAAGTTTACACGTCGCCGAGAATTTCTCATAGCATCTCTTCCAAAGGTGGCTACCTTAAGGTACATTTCTATCGTACAAGTACCTTAGGCCTCAGATCATGGCTCAACCCTACTCTTTACCAGTGCAAACCATTCGACGTTTATGTCGCATAGATGTTGTCATTAGGCAGGCCTACGAATAAAATTGTTAATAAGGGCAGGGGAAAAGCAGAAGTAAGCATTTAAAAACAATTTACCTGGCGACGGTACTTTCGCTTTTTCATTCATCCATTCTACACCACATGCGAGCGGCGTGTATCAAAAGTTCTTGCGGCTTCAGCCCCCAATGCATTTTGCGATAGTCGCGAAGAAAATTTAAAAGGCATTATTCGTCATGGGCCCCGGCTTGGAACAATTTTTACGCCGCGTTCCACAAGCTTTCTTCTTAGGTCGGCAAGCGTCGGAAAGTTTTTCTTCCACATGCAAGAGCTGGTGTACAATCTCTTCTATGCCATGATTCTTGGACGGGACAAACGGAGAAAAAACTTCAAACTGTTGATACCAGTGATAAAATTATTCATATTAAAACAATACAAGCTGGAGCAACAGGAAAAATCCAACCTCTAGACGTGTACACCTTTCGACCGTGGAAAAACTTTATGAAGCAATTTTCTGATCTAGTTTTGCTATACGAATTTAATATCAATCTCCACTTAAGAAATAATATATTTAAATTACAGTCCCTGATACACAACCAATTTTCGTCGCCGAGATATATAAACATGTTTAAAAACGCATGGTATAAAAGCATATACCTAAAGTCAAAACAACCTTATTGGGAAGCCCCAGCCACTTATTGCTTTAAGGGAATTGAGACATCATGCAAGATTTGTAATAAAATGGCCATTATAAAATGTTAATGGTGCAAGGTATCTATGTGCATAGATCATTTCTTCGACCAGAAGTAAGTTTGTGTGGGAGATTCATCTAAAAATGGGCGTGGCACATTTGGTTTGACAATGGATGACAGTAGAAGTGTTTTTGCCCAATTTGGAGTGAATATATGCATAAATAATAACTATTTTTATACAAAAAATTGAAAAAAACGGTAAGTAACGGTAAAACGCTGGTCTCTACCCTTAAAACGTCTTGACGGCACTTATAAAAATATACGTGTCTAATATTTCATTCATTGAAATCGTGGTTAAACTGAAACCCAAAATAAACGGGGGATTAAATTCTAAGCAGATAAATAAAAAATCTATGACAATTGGAGGCGTTCACAGTTCAATTGTCAAAGTTAAGTTAAGTTCCTTTATGTATCATAAACTAGAAAATCCAAAAATACTACCTAAACTATTTTAAATATTTTTACTATTTACAGAATTCTGTCTGGCAATCACTTGAGCGCCTTAAACGATACGGACTTCTTAAATCTTGAACGTCTTGAAGAACTGTAAGTATTTATAGTAGAGTATTGAGTATAATGATATTTCACACAGACAAATGAGTGAATTTCAATTATGAGTTTTGCATAAACACACCTGGCTGACTTATTAATTACTTACTAACAACTTAAGACCGAGTTTTTTTTCTAGCGTAAGAAAGATAATTGGAAGTTTCAGTATATTCTCCTTTAGAATGATTTTGTGTTACCATATATTCTTATTTAAAAAAAAAAAAAAAAAACGTTAACTTCGGTAGCACCAAAGCTCAAATACCCGCCACACGAAACTTTAATCATTTTCCTGAAAAAAGAAAAAAATGGAAGGTGAGTTTGTATGGGGTCTATATGTTATAGTGGCTCGATCCTTGTCATATCGGTAGCATATTCATAGGATAACAGTAGAAGTGATTTTACACAGATTGGAGTAAATAATCCATAAATAAGAACTATTTTCATACAAAATCTGAAAAATGGGCGCTAGGTTTGTATAAGGGCCATATCAAAAAATGGGCATCGCACCTTCTGATATTGGATACCATTAGAAGTGTTTTACAAAATTTTTAGTAAATTCATTCATAAAAGACAATCAGCAAGTTGTTTGAGTAAAGAACAGTTGACAATGTGTTGGCGAAGCCATTATGGATAAGGAATAAAGGGATGGGAATGGGAAAAGAAAATAAACCAAAAGTAAAAATAAACATGAGTTATTGTCTCCCATGAGGGAGATCGAGCGGGTGAAGCCTTTTGAGCCTTCTTATACTGGAGCTGTTGTCGAGAAGGTTGATGGCGAGTGTGTTGGTATGCATGTCGAGCCGATTTATATAGGAGGTGCTTAATCTTGTTATTTCTTGGTATACCCAAGGTACCCCGAGTTCCTCGTGTATCTCTTTGTTGGTGTGGAACACGTGAGCGTTTGACATAATCCTCAGCGTCTTGTTTTGAAATATTTGAATATCTTTTATTTGGGCTCGAATATCTTTTATTTGGGAATTCTCTTCCCCACATCTAACGAAGAAACTCCTGCGCTCAAGGTAGGACCTAATAAAGGTATAGTATGGAGCTGGTAGGATCGTCTTAAGTTTGTGAAGCAGACCAGCATGCCACACCCTGTCAAAGGCTTGCTTTACATCTAGAAAGACTGCCGAACAAAACTTCTTCTCCTCAAATGATACCAGAATCTTCTCGACTAACCTGTGGCACTGCCCTTTCTAGAATTGGCCGCATTCTTCGCAGGAATAGTCTCTCAACAACTTTTAGGAGTACCGATAATAAACTTATTGGACGATATGAGGCGAGATTGGCTTCAGGCTTCCCAGGTTTGCGTATGAGTATTATTTCGGCGCATTTCCACTGGGTGGGAAAGTGACCAAGCTGGAAGAATTTGTTGATGGTGTTGACAAGTATGTGCAACCCAATTAGGGGCAACGCTTTGATGGCATAAACATCAATATTGTCGTATCCAGGCGATTAAGACGATTTGAGATTGCCATTTTCTTGGTTAGTTGCCACAGGCTGTGCTGAAAGTTTCCGGGCTCAACTTCTGCGAGGAACTGCTCCATTGACTGCTTGCGGAGACTAAATAGTAGTTCCTTGACATTCTTAGCGGCTCTATTATAGGCAGTTTTGTCCCTCGGGTTGCGAGAATTGTGCCAGACACGGCGAAGACGCCTTTCTCAGCAAGCAGAGCTGCAACATCAGGAGACCAAAGGTGAATATCCCTGCGAGGGGTGCGGTTACAGGAACTGCGGAGAGGAGTGGAAAATTTTCATACAAACAAGAAAAAACGTTAACTTCGGTGGAACCGAAGCTTATATACCTGTCACACGTATTTTTAAATTGTTAATTGCGACGGGGTCAATGGTCTGATGCAACTCACGTTATGCGGGGCTTATGCCAACAAATTGGCGTGGCACCTTAGATTTGATATTGGATGATATTAAAAGTGTTTTTACCCAATTTGGAGTCAAAACATTACTAAAAAATAACCATTTTCATACAAAAATTCGAAAATCAGCGGAAAGTTTGTATGGGGACTTTAGCTAAAAGTGGCATGGCGCCTTGCTTTTGATATTGGACGATATTAGATGTGTTTTTAGGCATTCCTACATTCCTAAATAATAAATATTTTTATACAACAATTCGAAAATGTCTGGTTAGTTTGAATGGGGTATATACTTAAAAATGGGCGTGGCATCTTGCTTTTGATATTAGCTGCCTTAAGATGTGTTTTTACTCAATCTGTAGTAAAAACATTCAAAAGGAATAGTTTGTATGGGGGCTATATCTAGAAATTTGGCGTTATGTTGGTACTCATGCCTCTCACTTATGCCGACAAGCTCGGCCATTTTGAATGTTCACTTAATTGTTGACAGCTGCTTTGCTTGCACGTGTTTTGGATTGTCTTTTTTTTTACCTATTCAAAAAAATGGATCAAAGAACCTGTATCAAATTTTTTTTCTGAATGGAATAAAAATGTTGAAGAAGGCTTATGGGGACCGAGCTCTACCAAAATCAACAACATTTGATTGGTATAAATTTTTGAAAGAAGGTTGCGAACGTGTTGAAGACGAAGAGCTCCCTGATCAACCATCGACCTCAACGGACGATGCTCACACCCAAAAAGTAAAAGAATTAGTGCTTGCACACCGTCGATTAACTATGAGAGACATTGCTGATGAAATTGGAGTATCGAAAGGATCAATTAATACAATTTTGAAGGATGTTTTGGGCCTCAAACGTGTCAAGTCTCGGTTGGTACCAAAAATGATGATTTTTTTTAAAAACTGTACTGATTTTTCGTGACTTTTTTGCCAAAAAATCCAACCAATATCGTTCCGCAACCACCGTATTCGCTTGATTTGATTTCTGGCTATTCCCAAAACTTAAAAGAAAACTCCGGGGAACGCGTTTCGAGTCGATTGAGGAGATAAAAGCTAAATCGAAGAAGGCACTGATGGCTATACCGGAATGGGACTATTTGGCATGTTTCGAGGATTGGAAAAAACGTTGGCATAGGTGTATTTTATCGGGAGGGGATTACTTTAAAGGGGACAAAATAGATATTCATGAATAAATAAATAATTTGAAAAAAAAACACAAAATATGCGATACTTTTTTGAACACACCTCGTATGTCGAGGTAGGTTATATTCAGTTTGTCTGAAAGTTTGTAACGCATTGTAGGAGAAGTCGTAGACCCCATAAAGTATGTATATTCTTGATCAGCTCGACGAGACGAATCGATCTAGCTATGTCCATTTGTCCGTCCGCCTGTCCGTCCGTCTGTTTGTTTCTTCTTAGTTTATTCGGTTTATAAGTTATAAAGCTGAAATTCAGAACTAAAGCTTTTGTCTCTCACGACTAAAACAAGAATGAAAATGAAAGTTTTATGTATGAAAATAGCTACTATTCATTAATGTATTTACTCCAAATTGGGTAAAAATACTTCTAATGTCTTCCAATGTCAAAACTAAGGAGCCACGCCTTAGGCACCATATGAACTTTCCGGCCATTTTGTAATTTTTGTGTGAAAATAGTTATTATTTATGAATGTATTTACTTCTAATTGGGAAAAACACATCTAATATAATCCTATCTTTACTATACTGATATTATAAGGATCAGCCCACTATATCATATAGTCTTCAAACAAAGTTAACACTCATTTTCTATTTTTTTCAAGAAAATATTTATTATTCCGTCTAAACTGTGTTTGTATCGGACTATTGACTCCAAGCCATTGCTTCTCCCAATTTTACCTAAGCCACTGATAATCAAAAATAAACTAAGCCCATATGTGGCGGGTATTTGAGCTTCGGTTCTACCGAAGTTAACGGTTTTTCCTTGTTATACCCTGTACCCAAAGGGTAAAAGGGTATATATATAAAGTATATATATTCTTGATCAGCATTGGAAGGGGAGTCGAACTAGCTATGTCTATCTGTCTGTCCGTCCATCCGTCTGTCCGTCCGTCCGTCTGTCATGCTGTCTGCCGTATGAAAACGATTATTTCGGAGACTATAAAAGGTAGAGCTTTCAAAATTGAAACTTAGACTCTCCTAGGCCGTCAAGTGTGCACTTACAAACGGTTTTTCTCTAGACCCAATTTTGGGTTTTTACATAAAAACGTCATAGTTTCTTATTCTAGGAAGTTCAAATTTAATATAAATTATGTCTATGATAGTCCCAATAAAATATCCCAATATGGGTAGGACCAACAAAATTTTAGGTATAGCCCCCAAACAAATTTACCCCAAAATTTTACGTTTTTACATAAAAACGTCATTGTTTTTTATTCTAGCAAATTTGAATTTAGTATAAATTATGTCTATGATAGTCCCAATAAAATAGACCAATATGGGTAGGACCAACCAAATTTTAGGTATAGCCCCCATACAATTTACCCCAAAATTTTGGGGTTTTGCATAAAAACGTCATTGTTTTTTATTCTAGGAAGTTCAAATTTAGTATAAATTATGTCTATGATAGTCCCAATAAAATATCCCAATATGGATAGGACCAACAAAATTTTAGGTATAGCCCCCAAACAAATTTACCCCAAAATTTTACGTTTTTACATAAAAACGTCATTGTTTTTTATTCTAGCAAATTTGAATTTAGTATAAATTATGTCTATGATAGTCCCAATAAAATATCCCAATATGGATAGGACCAACAAAATTTTAGGTATAGCCCCCAAACAAATTTACCCCAAAATTTTACGTTTTTACATAAAAACGTCATTGCTTTTTATTCTAGCAAATTTGAATTTAGTATAAATTATGTCTATGATAGTCCCAATGAAATAGACCAATATGGGTAGGCCCAACAAAATTTTATGTGTAAACCCAATCAAAGATATACACGATTTTTTAAGTTTTTCTATGAAAATTAAATTCAATGATGTATGGTAGTCAAATAGAACCTAACTTAAGGTACATATAGATTGGGTACAGGGTATCTTGCAGTCGAGCATACTCGACTTCAGCGTTCTTTCTTGTTTTTTTTTATACCTGTTACACTAGTGTAAACAGGTATATTCAGTTTATCGGAAAGTTTGTAACGCATTAAAGGAGGCATCGTAGACCCTTTAAAGTATATATATCATTTATCAGCTTGATGAGACGAATCGATTAAGCCATGTCCGTCAGTCTGTCTGTTTGTTACTGAGCGATTTATTCGATCAGTTTTAAAGATATTAAGCTGAAATTTTAAACTTAAGCTTTTCTAGGTCCTGTGTACTTTCTATGTTAAAATCGATGTGCCACGCCAACTTTTAGGTATTGCTCCCATACAAAAGTACAACATTTTATAAAGCGAATGGCTTCAAATATGGTACAAATGCTTCGTATACCATGCCAAGTCTTCAGTTTAAAATTGATTCAAATCGGACCGCGAATTTCTAAATTTTTAAGAATATATTTAATTTGTTTAGTATTTTTAAATGAAATTTAATACAAATGCTGCCCACGAATATCTATCGACGTCAAATGATGTGTAACAGGTATAAGCTTCGGTCCAACCGAAGTTAACTTTTTATACCCGCCACACATAGTGTGAAGGGTATTATCAGTTTGTCGGAAAGTTTGTAACGCATTAAAGGAGGCATCGGAGACCCCATAAAGTATATATATTATTGATCAGCTCGACGAGACGAATCGATTTAGCCATGTCAGTCTGTCTGTCTGTCCGTCCGTCTGTTGCAATGCGTTTTTCTCGGAAAGTTTTAAAGATATTGACCTGAAACTTTAAACTTAACCTTTTTGTGTCCCTAGGCAGTTTGTATGTCAGAACCAAGGTGCCACGCCCATTTTTAGATATGGCCCCCATACATACCAAGCGCCCATTTTTTCAGATTTTGTACGAAAATAGTTCTTATTTATGGATATATTCTCTTCAATCTGTGTAAAATCACTTCTACTGTTCTTTTATGAATATGCTTCCGATATGACAAGGATCGAGCCACTATAACATATAGTCCCATACAAACTCACCTTCAATTCTTTTATTTTTCCAAGAAAATTAATTAAGTTTCGTGTGGCGAGTATTTGAACTTCGGTGCTTCGAAGTTAACGTCCTTGCTTGTTTCTTGTTCTTTTTTTTATATTTTTGTACTTAAAAATTTTACATTTTATTGATTTTGCAGTGACTTGCGAGGAAATCGGATCGAAACATTCAACGCAAATGTCTTCAAAATGCTTGAGAATTTACAAGTGCTGTAAGTAAATTTCTAAATAGACAATTTATGACTAAAATCTTACAATTGATTTATTTCTATTTAATTTTTTCATGATATCATTTAATCGATTTGAGAGAAATATAGTACATACATGTATTCCGACAGGTGCGACAGTGTTTTTGAAAATTAGTGAAAAATTTGAACTTTTATACCCACCAAACATAGTTTGAAACGGGTGTTATCAGTTTGTCGGAAAATTTGTAACGCATTTAAAGAGACATCGTAGACTTCATTAAGTATATATATCATTGATCAGCAGCACGGGACTAGTCGATTTAGCCATGTCAGTCTGTCTGTCCGCCTGTCCATCCATCCGTCCGTCCGTCCGTCCGCCTGCCTGTCTGTTTCTTCGCAGTCTATTTCGTCAGTTTGAAAGATATGAAGAAATTCAGAACTTACGCTTTTCTCTCTAATGACTTAATCAAGTATGTTTAGGGTCAAGTAGTTTTAGGCCCCATATGAACTTCTCGGCCAATTTGTAATTTTCGTGTGAAAATTGCTATTGATATTATAAGGTTCAGCTATTTTCATACAAAAATTTTAAAATCGTGGAAATTTCGTATGGGGCTCATACCTAAAAATGGGCGTTGCACTTTAGTTTCGACATTGGATGACTTTAGAAGTATTTTTACACAATTCGGAGTGAAAACATTCATGAATAAAATCTATTTTCATACAAAAAATCGAAAAATTTTGTATGGGGCTGTACCTAAAAATAGGCGTGGCACTTTAATTTTCATACTTGATGAAGACGTTAGAGAGAAAAGCTTAAATTTTGAACTTCAGCTTAAAATCTTTTAAACTGACCGAATAAACTGCGATGAAACAAACAGACAGACGGACGGACGGACAGACAGACGGAGAGACAGACGGGTGTACGATGCTTTATAGGGTCTACGATGCCTCCTTTAATGCGTTACAAACTTTCAGACAAACTGAATATACCCTTCACACTTTGTGTGGCGGGAATAAGAAAATTTATATAATACAATATAAATGAATAAATAAATTTATCTGATTTTACCTATTACTCTACGAGTATAACTTCACGCTTCTAGTCCGATTCAGACATTCTTATAGTACATTTTCACCGTCTTAAGTGTTCCTGTTGTTAACTTAAACAAAAAAAAAAAGGTATTCAAAGGCAATTAAATAATTGTATTTACAAAAAATGTTCAAATTGTTTGCAAAATTAAGTGCGCACAAGTTTAAGACCATTTGGCAGTATTAGTAACTGCCCAACTTTAAAAAGAGATTTTCACGGACTTCTCATGAATTTGAGTGAAATTTGTGATGCCGTATAGTAAAGGCAATTGCCCGTAACAAATAAGCGTCGAGGTTGATCGTTAGTCAATGCCACTATTCAGTCGTGATGTTTAAATTTTTTGGTTTCATTCTGATGAATTGGTCATGGGCAAAAAGCAACTTATACTCAGATTTTGTGGCAGGTTGGATTGTTTATTCAATTTTTATAACCGTTTCAATACATTTTAATCGAATAAAGTTCATTAAATGTGGTAGTACTCTGCAAATAACATTTAAGTAAACGGACTTTAGCAGAGCGACTTAAAATCAGTAAGACATGCGTTCACCAAGCAAAAGAGAGGTACAAGGAAACAAGCTGTGTAGTCCATAGAAATCGATCCGGATTTAAGGCAAATGTTACCCCACTTGTAAAAAAAAGCGCTGCAAAGGCTGGTAAAAAAGAAAGCAGCGAAAAACTTTTTCAGAAATTACAGTACAAAACGGAAGTGTCCGTGTCCGCTAGTCATATTCGAAAACTTTTATGCAATTGCAACAAAAAAGCCATTCCTCACCAGAAAACATGCCAAGATACGACTAGATTGGTGTAGAGCTCGGAGAAATTGGTCTGTTACCGATTGGAAGAAGGTTCCTTTCTCCAATAAGAGTACCATTGAACTCAGACCAAACGACAAAGTATCGTCCGTGCGTTTATCCACAGAGCCAACAAGGTGGAGACAGATTACAGTTTTGGACCGAATTTTTTTTGGAATGACAAGACGAACTTGCATATCATAACTGAAAGCATCAACTTGGTACGATGTATTCAAATTTTAGAGACAAGCATGCTAGCATTTATGGAAAATGATATGCCTTTACGTGGTGCACCCTTCCTGCAGAATAATGCTCGTCCGCATACGAGCAGAGTGACACAGAGTTGGTTACATGACCATAATGTCAATATTTTGGGATGGCCATCTTGTTGTCCTGATCTCAACATGAATTGAAAATCTGTTAAAAGTGCAGGGCGGCAAAGTCGCAAAACGAATGCCCAAAAAAATCTGGGATTTGAAGATAATGTTGCAAAAGAATGGGAAAATATTTCAATTGAAATTATTCATAAACTTATTTGTACTTGAACGCAGAGTTCAAGAATGCATAAAAGCAAAGAGCTTTAATTTCAGGGGATAGATATAAGCACCTACTTTAGACTCCCCTTCTGATGCTGATCAAGAATATATATATATATATACGATATATTAGCCTAGGTCTATCAAGCCTCCTTCTGTCTGTTACATACATTCGCATACACTTAATATACCCTTTGGACATTTGGGTATAGGGTATAAATCCATTAAAACGGTTAATTTACCTCAACAAAAGACTGAAACCTCCCCAATACTATCAATATCTTAACACAGCCACACAAAAAAATATTTTCGGGCCCCGGTATGAGACACTTATATCCTATGGTATTTTGACCCGCTGATTCCGAATCCGAGGTCCGTTTGGACCCAGCGGACCTGGATCAAGGTCATTTCAAGGTCAAAGTGAGAAAAAGCAACTTAAACCAAAAAACAACTATATTATTAGGTTTTTGGGGGTCGCTGAGTCCGAATCCGAAGTCCGTTTGACCGTAACGGGTCCAGGTCAAGGTCATGTCAAGGTCAAAGTGAGAAAAAGCCCGTTTAAACTGAGAAAACCATCATATTCTAGGTTTTTGGGGTCGCTGAATCCGAATCCGAAGTCCGTTTGACCCCAAATAGTCTGGATAAAGGTCTTTCCAAGGTCAAACTGTGAAAAAGCCATTTAATGTGAGAAAACCACCAAATTTTATAGTTTTTGGCTCGCTGAACTCGAATCCGAAGTCCGTTTAGCTCCAACGTGCCCAGGTCAAAATCATTTAAAGGTCAAGGTGAGAAAACAGCAATTTAAAATCATTGCCGATGATTTTGCGTCGCAATCCGGCGAAGTCTTTGGATTACGGCTTGCATGCCGTCATGGCAGACACAGCTAGGATTGGTGTTACGATGCAGGGACCCGGAATCCTAGTATCGTCTACTGGTCAGGGTGAGAAAGCGGGCCCGCAGTCGTCGTCATCAGGCAACCGCAGTGCTACATTAATTGGTGACTTGGCTAATGTAGAATTTATTGCTACAAGAAAACAGTCTGAAACGGGTTCGCAATCACATGATTGTCATGAGAAACATGACATTTTTTGTTATATTTGCTCAAAGTTTGAAGTTGAATCTTTGTGCAAACCCATTGATGAAGAAATTTGCAACTTGTATGAGGATATTTTTAAGTTAAAGATAGACCAGATTAGTAGCTGGGTTCCTCATGTAATCTGTAACTCTTGCAAAAAGATGTTATTTGGCTGGAAGAAGGAGAAGAAGAAAACAAGAATTAAATTCTCTGTTCCAACGATTTGGACTGAACCGAGTTGTGCGGAGGAATGCTACTTTTGTTTGAACAAAATAAAAGGCATTACTGTTAAAAGTAAAAAGAAAATAGTATATAAAGATGCTTTATCAATAACGACTCCCGTTTTAGTTGAGCAAAATGAATCAGAAATTGTTGACAATAATAGTGATGGCGAATTCACACCAAACAACAAAACATCTGCACTGCCATCATTGGTGTCACAGTCTGAGTTAAACGACCTTGTTAGAGACCTGGGTTTACCAAAAGATGGTTCTGAGCTCTTGGCTTCATTCTTAAAACAGAAAAACCTCTTAGAACCTGAAACTACAGTTTCTTTCTATCGAAAACGAGACTTAAACTTTCGAAAGTTCTTTGTTATGGAGAAGAATATAGCATTAGTATTTTGCACCGATGTCCAAGGTCTTATAAATCAGTTGAAACCGAATTCATATAATGCTAGTGATTGGAGACTTTTTATTGATGCCTCTAAACAAAGTATCAAGGCAGTCTTACTTCATAACACGAACGTTTATGCTCCAGTCCCAATAGCTCACTCAACTGTCATGCAAGAAAAATATGACAACCTGCTACTGCTTTTACAAAAAATACAATACGAGAAGCATTTATGGCAGATACGTGGAGATTTAAAAATAATAACTTTGTTACTTGGACAACAGTCAGGATTTACGAAACATCCTTGCTATTTGTGTTTGTGGGATAGTCGAGATCGATTACAGCACTACAAGAAAAAAGAATGGCCCGTAAGATCATCTATGACTCCTGGATCTCTCAACGTCATTCACAAGTCCTTGGTAGATCCATCGAAAGTTCTTATCCCTCCTTTACACTTAAAGATTGGTCTTATAAAACAATTCGTAAAAGCACTGGATAAACAAGGTAAGTGTTTTCAATATCTCGAAACAAAGTTCCCAAAACTCTCTGAGGCAAAAATAAAAGCAGGCGTATTTGATGGACCACAGATTCGCAAGTTGTTTAGAGATACAAAATTCATTAGTACTATGAATAAGCTTGAGAAAGCGGCTTGGCTTAGTTTTAAAGACGTAACAGAACAATTTTTAGGGAATAGAAAAAGTCCAAAATATAAACAAATTGTTGCTAAAATGGTTAGATAAATTTCCAGAGAATCTTGGAGATTTTAGTGAAGAGCATGGCGAACGCTTCCACCAAGATATAAAAGTGATGGAAACTCGATATCAGGGACGATGGGATGAAAATATGATGGCAGACCACTGTTGGATACTAAAGCGGGATACAGCACAAACAAAGAGAAAGCGCAGACCATTGCTTCGATCATTTGAGGAAAAAAAGAACACGTTACAGTAGCAAGCAAGAATCTAAAAATTAATACACCTGTCCAACGGACTTCCGATTTAAATTCAGCGATCCCAAAAACTATAAAATAAGGTAGTGTTCTCACATTAAATGGCTTTTTCACAGTTTGACCTTGAAAAGACCTTTATCCGGACTAGTTGGGGTCAAACGGACTTCGGATTATGATGGTTTTCTCAGTTTAAACGGGCTTTTTCTCACTTTGACCTTGACATGACCTTGACCTGGACCCGTTAGGGTCAAACGGACTTCGGATTCGGATTCAGCGACCCCAAAAACCTAATAATATAGTTGTTTTTTGGTTTAAGTTGCTTTTTCTCACTTTGACCTTGAAGTGACCTTGATCCAGGTCCGCTGGGTCCAAACGGACCTCGGATTCGGAATCAGCGGGTCAAAATACCATAGCATATAAGTGTCTCATACCTGGGCCCGAACATTTTTTTTTTTTTTTGTGGCTGTGTATTTAATGGTGGCGCTAATCCCCTGAAGTTTCCCATATAAAATACATTGGAAAATAACGCTTTTTCCTACATTTATTGTAGAAACCTGGTAAATGAATATTTTTTAAAATTTTAAAAATATTTTTTAACCGGATAACGATGTTTTTTCTGCATAAATGGTCATAGAACAATATTTAATCATTTATTATTTAATTAAAAAAAAAAATTTTTTTACATTTACTATGAAAAATAATAAAAAGTAATGTTTATGTTATTATTTTTTTGTTTTTGGGTTATTTTTTGCTATTCTGTAAAAAAAAAGTTAATATTTAAAAATGAAATAATAAATGATTGCATGTTCTTCTATGGCCATTTATGAGTAGAAACATTTTTATCCAGTTAAAAAAAAATAATGGGGCTTGACGGCACCATTAAATATTATCTGATTAAAAACAAACAAAAAATACGGATCTTTTATTTTCGATACATAACAATCAAAGGGAGAGGCAACATAAACATTTTTTTTTACCAACCTAATGTATATACATATACATACAAGGTGTGTTCAAAAAGTATCGCATATTTTGAGTTTTTTTTTCAATTATTTATTTATTCATGAATATCTATTTTGTCCCCTTTAAAGTAATCCCCTCCCGATAAAATACACCTATACCAACATTTTTTCCAATCCTCGAAACATGCCAAATAGTCCCTGTCCGGTATAGCCATCAGCGCCTTCTTCGATTTAGCATTTTTCTCCTCAATCGACTCGAAACGCGTTCCCCGGAGTGGTCTCTTGAGTTTTGGGAATAGCCAGAAGTCACACGGAGCCAAATCAGGCGAATACGGTGGTTGCGGAACGATATTGGTTGGATTTTTGGCAAAAAAGTCGAAAAAATCAGTTCAGTTTAAAAAAAAATCAGCATTTTTGGTACCAATTGAGACTTGACACGTTTGAGGCCCAAAACATCCTACAAAAATTGTATTAATTGAACCTTTCGATACGCCAATTTCATCAGCAATGTCTCTCATAGTTAAGCACTAATTCTTTTACTTTTTGGATGTGAGCATCGTCCGTTGAGGTCGATGGTTGATCAGGAGCTCTTCGTCTTCAACAAATGTTGTTGATTTTGGTAGAGCTCGGTCCCCATAAGCCTTCTTCAACATTTTAATTCCATTTATTCCATTCAGAAAAAAAAATTTGATACAGGTTCTTTGATCCATTTTTTTGAATAGGTAAAAATCGAAGACAATCCAAAACACGTGCAAGCAAAGCAGCTGTCAACAATTAAGTGAACATTCAAAATAGCTGAGCTTGTCGGCATAGGTGAGAGACATGAGTACCAACATAACGCCACAAAAAAATCGATATTCGAATATACGTAACCCGCGAAAATTCAAAATTCGCGATAATGTTTGAACACACCTCGTATATATATATATGTATATATATAAATATATTTAGCCTCTTTTTGGGGCCTACTTTACACCACCAAGGACGTTCGCCACTGACAGGAACAGGTGGTAATCAATTGGCGCCATGTCCGGGCTATATGGTAGACGCAATAAAACCTCCCATCCGAGCTCCCGTAGCTTCTGAGGGAGTCACCAAAGATGTGTGTGGCCTGGCGTTATCCTGGTGGAACACTACACCCTTCCTATTGGCCAATTCTGGACGCTCCTGGTCGATCGCCTGCTTTAAGCGGTCCAGTTGTTCGCAGTAGATGGTAGAATTAAGCGTCCGGCCATGAGGGTGCAGCTCATAGTGGATGATTCCCTTCCACTATGAGCTGGAAGGGAATCATCCACTGTTTGGGACGATTCACCGGCCTTCGACCACGACCGTTTTCGCTTGATATTGTCGAATATGATACATTTTTCGACGTTAGTCACCATCCGCTTCAAAAATGGGTCGAGTTAGTTCCGTTTCAGCAGCATATCGCAGGCGTTGATTCGGTCCAGAAGGTTTTTTTGCGTCAAATCATGCGGCAACCAAACATCAAGTTTTTTCTTTCTTGACGCCGCACAGTGGTATTGCTTCATACATTTTCGTGCAAAAAATAATAGGAGTGCTCCTATGATGTTAAAATTTTGACCAGCGGTTAGCTTTCAAGTAGTTAAGAAAAAATTTCAAAGATGGTTGATATCGGTCAGTCCCTGGGATTCAAGTAGTTAAGAAAAATTTCAAAGATGGTTGATATTGGTAAGTCCCTGGGGGTACATCCTAAACAACTATTATTTTTGTTCAAAATTTTGTATGGGAGATACATGCAAATGGTTATCTATCTTATCGAAAATCAATCAGAATACGTGAGCTAAAAATAGGTCAAATCGGTGGTGAACTAGGAGTACCCCAGGCTCCATAGGAAAATATTTTCATTTTAGTATACAAAAAAAGAAGATCAAAAATTTTATGCATCAACTATCATATCTTTGACAACATCATCCAATTCCACCAGCTGCTTACGACGTTGACGTCTCATACTACTAATAAAGGTTCAGATGATGCAAGCAAAGGGTTCAAAACGTCAGTATATGTGGAACTTCCTAGAGAACATCAGCCTATACTTCCAGTCATCTTTGTGTCGTGCTTCTTCGGCTTCTTATGAGAACATGCCAATTGGAAGTACATACTGCTCACATTAATAATTTTTAGAGCTTCGACATATTTTTTGAAAGCAATTTCCCAGCTAAGAAATCGCTTCTGAACTGCTTTTTCACTAATTCGATTTCTTCGTTCGTAAGCGCCAATTTTTTTGTTTTTATGAAGTCATCGAATTCATTAACGTCGAAAAATAAATATATTTAAATATATCGACTCCATCACACTTGTAAAATTTCTCGTATTTCAACAAATTTAAAAACAAAAATTATTTTTCATAAAACCTTTTAACTTAACTCTTAATTGTAATAACAACATATTTAGATAATACTAGCCCCCTGCACGCTTCGCTGTGCACTAATTTTGAAATAATAAGATTTTCATTTATTTCAATTATATATTTTATTTCAAAAAATTCAATAAACTAAACTTTATTGTAATGCATTTGGATACACAATATTTTTTGTTTTGGATCCATCAGCAAAAATGTATAAATTTTTTGGCGTTCCAACTCTGGAACATGCCACATACAATTGGCCATGACTGAAGCACGGTGTTTCCAAGTCAACGCCACAAACTTTCATCGTTTGTCCCTGGGATTTATTTATGGTCATGGCAAATGCTAGACGAACAGGAAATTGTAATCGTTTGAACTGGAACGGCAGATCAGTTGGTATCAACGGTATTCGTGGAATGAAAACAATTTCACCTTTCGACTTTCCACCCATAATTATTGCTTCGATGATATTATGCAGTAGCTTTCGAACAGAAAGTCTCGTTCCGTTGCACAGTTTCGGGGAATTTAAGTTGCGAAGCAATATAATTGGAGAGCCAATCTTCAATTGTAATGCATGTGGTGGCATTCCAGATGGTTGTAAGGAATTCAAAAATTCCACCGGAAAGTTGACTGCATCATCTTCGCTGACAACTGTATCAATGGATTTGTACGTTGTAATTCTGCTTGGCAATTTTTCTTGAATGTTGAAGTTGATGTGGCTGACAGTGTCATTTTTCGGTGCTAATATAGCCCGCTCACTCAACCAATCAAGATTTGTGAATTCTCGTCCAATATTTGGGAAAACACTTTCAATCAATTCTTCTTTTGATTGTACAATTTTACAAAAATTGTTTGGTAATGTAATTTGGCCGGTCACATCATCAATTGGCATTTTTCCATTACCAAGATCCAACAATTGATTGGAGAAAACGCGCGCTGATGGATCATTCAGTAATTGAACGCGCATATTTGTCGTGAGCGTGATTTTATTAACGTTTCTCCACAAAGGCGAATACTTCAAGCAGGCATTCAATTGATCAGCAGCCGTAGATTTTGGAATGACCGGCAATGTTTGCCGAAAATCACCTGCCAACAGTATCAAAGCTCCGCCAAATGGACGTTGATTTCCTCTTAAATCCTGCATTGTGCAATGTAATGCTTCAAGGGATTTTTTATGCGCCATTGTACATTCATCCCACAATATAATGTCGGATTGCTGCAAAACTTGTGCCATTCCGGAATTTTTGGAAATGTTACACAATGGAGTTTCATTGACTTGCATATTCAGTGGCAGTTTCAATGCTGAATGTGCTGTTCGGCCTCCATCCAAAAGAGTAGCAGCAATGCCTGATGATGCTATGGCCAATGCAATGTTCTTTTTGTGATCGTATCTTTGCTAAGATCAACGAAATTAGGAACGTCTTGCCAGTACCACCGGGTGCGTCCAGAAAGTACAGACCACCAGTCTTCCTTTCGATGACTTCCATGATTTTATCATATGCATCTTTTTGCTGACGATTCAATTTTGGAACATTTGTATTAACATATGTTCGTAGCTGAGCACAATCATATTGTTGTTCGCGTTTCAAATCGTGATTGAATAAATCATGCATTTGACGATTGGGCGCTGTCATGCCTAATTGCACCAAAGCTCTGCTGCCGATTGCTAGACAGGTGTCTTCTATCATAATCAACGATTCATTATACATTTCCGGAGTATATTGCAAATCGTTATTTCTTGCAATTCGCCGCACTCGATGCAATATATCTTCAGTCATTGAATCTTTATATTTCGCCCACAATTCAGGTGGATTCGATGGTGAACACGTTGTTAGTATGATGGAAAATAACATCCGTATTTGATGTGGATGTGCTACAGCTACTGCATCTGCAAGTGTGGAGTCCCAGTGAGCGTCGTCTTCCAACAAATTCAATTCTTGACATGCTTCGCGATAAGTTGCGCATATATTTCCATTTATCGTTTTCAAATCTTGGAATGATGTTGGACCTCGAACATTAACTAATAGCAAGCGCAGATAAAAGCACTCAGCGTTGCTAGGGTGAACAGTGTAAATGCGTCCTATTGCATCTGTTGAAAACACATTTTGGTGACCATCTACTACTACTGCACCTTGTTTCCGACGTTGAAATGCTTTAGATGACGCATTCCAAGTGAAGTATTGCGGCACTTCAGAATAAAGCAATGTTCGTGCAAATGGATCAGTTCGACATAGATCGAAAAATGCTGTCAATGTGGTGGCCGGTGGTCGTTCTGCTCTTTGAGCTGCATTTCCAGCAGTGAAATAGACGCGTTGTCCATTTTCCAAGTGGACTGCCAAATGAAGTACTGTTGGGTGTCTTTCATGCATTTGAAATGAAAAAATTCTCCAAACCGCTTCGTTACTGCTGATATATCGGCCCATTTTGAATTGTGTTATTTCGTCGTTTCTGTTGTCTGCAGCAACATCGAAGACTGCCATGTCACTGCCTTTGTTCACATATTTGCATATGTATTTTATTGATTTGACGGAATTGCAGTATTCAACGTTTATGTGAGCCTTGAAAATTTTTAATAGCAATGGCGAATAAGGCACAACCCAACGATTGTCCACTTCCACATCTTGATTTCGAATTCGAATTGTTGTGACATTTCCGTTATCTGCTGGCGATCTGCGACGATAGAGTGGGTAGCCGTCTTCACCTGTCACTGTCTCGGAGATCAAAGATCGCGGATACCGTTTAGTGCACTTGCCATCAGCCATACACGGAGACGTTGGATTCACGCTACCGCACGGTCCATGAATCATATTTGTGCTCACAATCGTGAAGAGCTCTTGATCAACGTCTGCATGTGGAACTTCTGCCGAAATTACACTATCGATTTGATCCGGTGTAATTTTACGCACCAACCAAATCAATATGTGGGCGTGAGGCAAGCCTCTTTTTTGCCATTCGATTGAATACATCCAGCAACGGACCTCTCCGAATGCATGATGTTTCACAATCAGATCCATAAGTGATTTCAATTTTCTTTTGAAAACTCTTGCTGTGATATCATGCCTATCGGTTGGAGATTGGCCTTCAAATAGGTGCTCTTTGATTTCTTCCCACTTCGGATTACATGTGAAAGTCACGAACAAATCCGGGCGTCCATAGTTGCGCACATACGACATTGCGTCTTGCGCGTATTCGTGCATGTGCCGGGGACTACCTATGTACGTTGCTGGCAGTATCGTCAATCTTCCGATATCATTCACGTTCGCATCGTTGTTGATTGCATCACGCAAGTGGATGTACTCTTCTGATCGTAGTTTTGCTTGATTGTATCGGATGTAGTTCAATCGTTCCGTCTCAATCTTCGCGTACATGTCCACTGCATATTGATGAAATAATCTGCGGCATTTCAGTAGGTAGTTATCCTCACGAACACGCACCATGAATCGATAAGCGTAATAATGCATTGCGCTCATTTTTTTGCTGGTGGGTTGACCTGCAAATTAAGTAAATGGACGAAAATGAAAATATGATTCCAATGAAATGAAATGTATTCAGTTAGAGGCATAGAATAGAAACGGAATCGTACAATTGATCAAAATTATTTCGTGCGATTCCCTTTTGATTCTGTACTACTACCGAAATGCATATTTTCATTTACCGGTTGTTGCATTCACCATTGGAATATTGATGTGGTAAGTTTCATCTCCTTTGAAAAACAGTAATGGATACTGTAAAGCATCGTAGAAGCGATGAGTTTCACTGATACGTCGGAGCTGTTCATCTCTGCGGCGAAGTATAATGTCGCGCGCGTTAAATTCTTGTCCAACAATTATTATTGCCACATCATCTGTAGTCGGCGCATTAAATCGTCTGCGATGTTCGCCAGCAGGTGTTCTCTCAGGCAAAATTCGAATGATGTGGTCATCTGACGGCATTTGATCGAGTTTCATCTTGAATTCACGAACCAATTCATTGTGCTGATGCAATAAACCTTGCAATTGTGCAACTATATCTCTCTTCGTAGCAGAATTAATTGCACAACGTCGATCCAATTCTTCATTTGAATTTCCAATGAAATAGATTTGCAGATATTTATGGTCATCATTATCGAATGGCAACAGCGATCCTGCACGGTGATATACCTGGCCTTGGATCTGCAAAATATTATGGAAATGTGCGAATATTTGGTTAAAGTTTATGAACATCTCATTATTTCCAATGCAATTATTCATCGGTGGCACAGTATTCACCTTGAACGTGGGCATGAAGTTGCCATGAATGATATTCGTAGCCCCAAACGAAGTCATCTGAAAGCATGAATTGTATGCTTGGATATTCTTCAAAAAAATGCTTCGATTCAGGTGTTTGCCCAGAAAGCAATGTTTGCATAGGTTCAATAATTGGCGTCAACGGATCTAATTTGACCTTTCCACTCGCGCAACACATGCCTGGCGTTTCATCTGTGAACTTCAATGCCCGCAAAAAGTGCACACTTTATTCATTGAGCCAATTTTCACAAATTGATGTTCATCGTATGCAATGGATGGATCGTAATTGAATGCAGCTCGATTTAATTGTTGTGCATTTGTTCGTCTGCGAATTCGTATGTTATCGACTGATTGCACGTGGTCTTGACGATGCAAGCGAGTGCGGACTTCTAAGTCACGTCGTTGCCTTAGCCTATTTTCCGTTCGATTCTCTTCTCTTTCTTCTTGTGATTGTTCTTCTCTTCTACGTGATGTAGATGCTCGGTTTAATCGATTGCGTTGTGAATGTTCTTCGTCGGTTTCTGAGCGTCTGTACACAGCAACTCGATTGGTATGTCTTGTTCGACGCCCAATATTTGATCGGCGTGGTCGTGGCATTTTTTGCTAGCATTAAATGTTCTAAACACAAATAATTAGGTAAATCCATATAATAAATGTTTGTTTATTTTCTTTGTTTTGAAAAAAATATTCTTTTTTATATGTGATTGTTTATTGGAATGACAAAATAATTTGAAAATTAACGTAATTGTGTGAAATTAGAAAATTTAGTCGCCATAACTTACATCTTATATTGTTTTCGCTTCCTGAAAAATGCAATTTAAACGCACGAAATCGATGTTCGATAGAGCTGTTCACTTTACTACAGAAAAAACATCGAAAAACCTTTTGAAATTATTTGATTCGCATAAAATTTCGTTGCGTTTTGCTGAGATCACACTCACATGGTCGAAATACACGGAAAAACAACAACAAATTTGATTAAAATGTACAAATTGAAGAATTGTAATTTCAGAATGTGAAGAAATCCAAACTTCACTGGTTGGCTGTCGAACGCAAAAGAAAGCGAAAAGAACGACAACAAAAATGACAGGCAAAAAAAAAAAAGAACGAAAAAAAAAGACAGGCAACAAAAATGGAAGAGCAACGACAAAATTGAATGTCATTACTGTTATCACGTGCGAATGAGAAAAAAACTGTTTGTATGGGCGAACACATGTGCGCACGAAAAATGTCAGAACTCACGAACGGCTCGACCGATTTCTGTCAAACTTCACATAAACCATCTGCAGACACTCTCGAACATACCCTGAAATTTTGAAATCGATCGGACTGACGGTTCGTGAGTTATAAAGTCACACACACAAAACGGGAAATTTTTATATATATAGATTGTGAAAGCCTGATTCGAAAGCCCCTTTTTTTAGGTATTATGAGGATTAAGAAAAAATTATTTTTTTTTTTTTAGTAAAAAATAAAAAATATTTTAAAAAAAAGATATACATTTTATTTTTTAAAATTAAAAAAAGAAAAATTTTTTTTTAATATTTTTTTTTATTAATATTTTTTTATTTTTAAAAAAAAATTAAATAAAATTTTTTTTTTTTTTTTTTTTCTTTAAAAATACTTAAAAGGGGAATCGTATACATCACTTAAAAGGAAAAATTTTTCCTTTGTTTGCAACGTTCCCCCTTTATCCCTCCCCACAACCAAATAGTTGACATATTACAGAAAATGTTTTCACATTTCCACGCCTGCGTCATTTGTAAGTAAGAAACAAGGAAGAACCTTAACTTCGATAGAACCGAAGCTCAAATACCCGCCACACGAAATTTTAATTAGTTCATAGTATGATTATCAGTGACGTAGATTATATTCTGTAAAGGGGTTGGGTGGGGACAGCTTATGGTGGGTCTCAAAGAAGATTCATATATGTTTTTTATATCGTTTTCTTGACAAAAAAAAAGGTAAGGTGAGCTTGAACGGGGTCAGTAAGTTATAGCGGCCCGATCCTTGAAATATCGGTTGTATATTCATAGAATGACAGTAGAAGTGATTTAACCCAAATTGGAGTGAATATATTCATAAATATTAATCATTTTCATAAAAAATCTCAAAAATGGACGCTAGGTTTGTATGGGGCTATACCTAAAAGTGGGCGTGGCATCTTGCTTTTGATATTAGATGCCTTAAGATGTCTTTTTACTCAATCTGTAGTAAAAACATTCAAAAGTAATAGTTTGTATGGGGGCTATATCTAGAAATGGGCGTGCCACCTTGGTTCTGTCAATCAAACTGCCTTGGATCAATAAGAGCTTAAGTTTCAAGTTTCAAAGACAGACAGACGGGCGGATGGACAGACATACAGACAGACGGACAGTGCTCAATCGATTCTTCTCGTCGAGCTGATCAATAATATATTTACTTGGTGGGATCTCCGATGCCTCCTTTAACGCGTTACAAACTTTCCGAAAAGCTGATAAAAACTTTCACACTATGTGTGGCGGGTATAAAAATACGGGTTTTTATTTTCGATATAGAACAATCCTAGGGGGTGAGCGCATAAAATGTTTTTTTGGACCACTAATATATAAAATTATCGTGTCACAGTAATTGTCACAATACTCCTCAGAACGGCTTGGCCGATTCTTATTTTTCTTATGTGCGTATATTCAGTGCATTTGAGAATAAGATAAAAAAAAATTGATCAAAACTCTGCAAACTTTGAACTTGACAATAAAATTTGGTGTATGTACATGATCTGGGCATGGCCGGGCACCTCAGCTACATAGTATATTTATATAATTATTATAATTATAATCGTTATTTATGTATATACGTTAATACATACATACACATACACATACATACATACATACATGTGTACATTTAAAGGGTGTCCTAGAGTTAACTCAGGTTTTTCAAATAATTTCAATAAAATTAATAATTTATATTATTTAAAAAGAAAAAAAAAAGGGCTTTACAATAAAAAACGGTAAAATTTTTTTTTTGGCTTGGCCGCATTATTGCATCTTACGTTCATTCGGGGACTTTTATTACTAGGAGAGCACTTTTTAAGAACAAGATTCGAGCCATTTCCATACTGTCATTAGAATTTACACCTTTTTCTGTATAATTTTTATAAACGGGAGAAAACCTCCCCCACCTATTCCCCATTCCTTTCTGTAAGCGAAGAGAGTTTCTTACTTTTTATTGAATGATGACTAATGAGAATGATGAGAAGCAGTTTTTTCAGTATTAAACTCAGGAATTTCGCAATTTGTGGGAATATTTTACATAACAACAGCGACTTTGGCGGAGTATTTAGTTTTTAGTCCATCCACATGGAGAACTTAACAGCAACTTTATAACCAAAGTAGGTCTTATTATTTTAATCAATTTAACAGAATTTCAGAACAAAAAATACGAATCTTCTTCATCTCAAATGCATTGAAATTTTTGTTTACCTTACTTATTTTTTGGCTTCTGAAAATTTTTGTTGTATTTCGAATTATAGAATTAGTGATTTACTTTTCAAATAAATAAACGAATTTTTAAAGACTATATTGTTATGCCTAAAAGTGTTTGAGAATTTTAAGATTATAAGAATTTATTTAAAAAGTAAATCACTAATTTCAAAAATGGGAGCCTGACTGTATGTCTCATTTTACCGTAAAAACGTATCTTAAGCAACAAAACACAAACGAGGACAACGCCAGTCATTCCATCTCCGACTCCAAAACTGCTGCGTCATTGCATGTGGAACAAGACGAAATACAATAAAAGTTAAAATGCATTTGGTGCGAGGAATCGAGTAATGCTTCAAGTGGAACACCACGTGCCATCTTTCCAGGACGCTACGTACAAAGACTAAGTGCCTATCCGATAGGCTTAGATAAACCGAAATTCTTTCGACAATTTTATGAACCAGTCTTTGAAGGCGCAACTTTATTAAAAGATAACCGTACTATTGCTATGGAATTGGACAATTTTGTAAGCGATATGGCAATCGGTTTAGATGCATACACGGACATATGTACTTGCACTCATTACACCGTCTAGCAAACATTTGGATCACTACAAGCAGCACTGTGCTGTGACATTTACTTCAGTCTTTATAAACATGAGGCAGTTGGTAAGTAAGGAAAATGTTTACAGGCTACATCGATTTGTCTCATCGAACTGATCAAGAATATATATTCTTTATGGGTTCTCCGATGCCTCCTTCAATGCGTTACAAACTTTCCGACAAGCTGAATATACCCGTTTACACTATGTGTAATGGTTTTAAAAATTATACCAATGACGCATAGTTGGTTGGTTGGGTAGTGTGTGAGATTCTATATGTAGTCACGTCTTCCAAAAATAATTTTCTGAAAGATCAGCGGGGAGCGACATGGAAATTGTATGAAATGTGAAATTTTACGATGAAAATGGAAATGAAACACTTTCAAGACGAAATTTAGTAAATGTAGGTTTCTATTGCGCTTTTATAATGCTCTTTTTTGCATCTTAGCATTACTTTGGTGAAAAAAAGGAAGTGTGTTAGCTGAATTACCTAATCTTAAGGGGCTGTGCCACTTTTTCTAAACTTTCGACGCCGAAATGGGAATCAAAGATATTGTCCAATCGAAATGAAATTTTTCAAATGTGATGCTAACCACAGACACAACATTTTCCGCTCGGGCCGAAATTGAATTCGAAAAAGTTGATTTCTCGATCCACTCTATTCTGCACGCCAGTTTACAGAAAAAAATGTTCTTGTAAATCCCAAGGATTTACTATATTACTTTAGTTTTACTATTGCATATATTATATGTATTTGTACAAACCTAATATCGTTTTACTCCATGAGTACGGCATGTAAAATTCGTAGACAATAAACATTTTAGCAACGAGAATGACCTCTGCTAGCTGTCCGTACTATCGATTGGATTAAACTATTGACAGTTCTAGTTATTAGTTTGACCAAAAAAAATATATATGTAAATACAATGAATATACTACTAAAAAAAAAAACTAAAAAAGCAAAGCGGTTTTTTCAAGTTTTCCAAGTTCAATGTGTAACACATGGCACTTCCAGTTGACAAATAGGGATGACAAGCTATAGTGAAAAACACTTGATGACTACAAAACATGGTGACTGACATCTTCGAGGATGTGTTATCAACACAAAATCAAAAAGAAAATGTACTGTCACGAAGCTAATTCGTTTTTTTTTTTTTTTTTTGTACACATTTGTATATTGGATATGTTGGAGTACAGATAGTGTGCGTAATCTATCAAAGTCTTTTTTTATACCCCGCCACACATAGTATGAAGGGTATTATTAGTTTATCGGAAAGTTTGTAACGCATTACAGGAGGCATCGGAGATCCCATAAAGTATATATATTATTGATAAGCACGACGAGACGAATCGATTTAGCCATGTCCGTCTGTCTGTTGCAAAGCGTTATTTTCAGAAGGTTTTAATGATATTGACCTGACATTTTAAACTTCAGCTTTTGTGCTCCTAGGCTCCTAGGTCGTGCCAAGGTGCCACGACCATTTTTAGATATAGCCCCCATACAAATTTACCATTTTTTTCTATTATAGGTATTATTTATGCATGTATTCACTCCAAATTGGGTAAAAACACTTCTAATGGTATCCAATATTAAAAAAAACAAGGAAAAACGTTAACTTCGGTGGAACCGAAGCATAAATACCCGCCACACGAATCTTTAAATAGTTTATGTGTGATCATCAGTGGTTTATATACATTTAAAAATATATAGACGAAAATAATTAATTTTTCATACATAAACTCAAAAATAATCGGTGAGTTTGTATGGGGGCTATAAATAAAAATGGGCGTGGCCTCTAGGTTTTCGAATTGGATGATATAAGAAGTGTTTTTACCCAATTTGAAGTAAATAAATTCATAAATAATACCAATTTTTATTCAAAAATTTTAAAATGGGCGGTAAATTTGTATGGGGGCTATACCTAAGAATGGGCGTGGCACCTTGGTTTCGACTTTGGATGACAATAGAAGAGTTTTTACCCAATTTGGAGTGAATACATGCATAAATAATACATATTTTCATACAAAAATTCACAAATTTTCGGTAAGTTTGTATGGGGGCTACACCTAAAAATGGGCGTGGCAACTTGATTTTAACATACAAAGTAGTCGTTGCCGAGAAAAGCTTAAGTTCCAAATTTCGGCGTAATATCTATATATCTTCATCGAAAAAAATGCGTAGAAGTAAGCAGACAAACAGACAGACAGACGGACAGACGGACATGGCTTAATCGATTCGTCTCTTCGAGCTGATCAAGAATATATATACTTTATGGGTCTACGACGTCTCCTTCAATGCGTTACAAACTTTCCGACAAACTGAATATACCCTTCACACTATGTGTGGCGGGTATAAAAAGGTGACACGCCAATACAAACCTAGCGCCCATTTTTCACATTTTGTATGAAAATTGTTCTTATTTTTGAAAATATTTACTGCAATCTGGATAAAATCACTTCTACTGTTATCCTATGAATGTGCTATCGATATGACAAGGATCGAGCTACAACAACATATAGACCCCATACAAATTCACCTTCCATTTTTTTTTTTTTTTCAAGAAAATGATTAAAGTTTCGTGTGGCGGGTATTTGAGCTTCGGTGCTACCAAAGTTAACTTTTTTACTTGTTTTTCTTGGTTTAGTTGCTAATCAAAAAGTAAATCCTATAAATAAATTTTTTGTGCACGAATGTTGCACGACATTTTTGTGTCGCTGAATGCGTAAATAACACTTTTTGTTGTTCTTATTAGTTTTTGTTTGCGACATGCTGCGGCACTTCTAGGAGGATTAGTCTGTTTGTGACAATCATTTGAAGTGAACAGCTTTTGATTTTTTTGTAACAATGGAAAAAAAATGAATTTACATGCGAAAAAAAAGTGCAAGCAAATGAAAAGCTTGATAAATATTACCATGAATCTTCTCTGTCGAAATCAGCCATAATATATTGGATAGCTGAATTTAAGCGTGACCACACAAGCACTTTTGATGAGCAACGTTCAGGTCGCTCATAAGAAGTAGTAAATAAAGAAACTATCATCAAAATCCATGACATCGTGAGATAGCTGAGTCTACAAAGATATTAATTGGACCGGTTTTTTTTAATTTTCCTAATTGATCATAGGTATTAAATAGTTGGTTACAAGATGGGTGCCGCGTGACTTGTGATGAAACACGGATACACAACTATACACCAGAATCAGTACAACAAACAAAACGATGGGTTGAACCAGGCGGAAGTGCTACGTAGCGGGCAAAGACATGATTTGAGCCTAGCGATACAATTCATGTTTCAGACCAAAACCTATTGAACTGCCTAATATGTCGTATTGCACGAATTATCTTAGAGACAAAAAAAAGATAGATCCAACAAACTTGAAAAAACTTCGAAGGCAGCTTAAAACTTATATTTTTTCTAGGTCATTTTCAGAGATAGCCCTCAAAGAATCTTACCTCACATCACATTTTTACAAAAAAAAATGTTTTGTTACTTAATAAAGTATATATCATGGAACTCCCATACCCGAACTCCCATACAATTACCGCAAATTTTGAAATATTTGTATCAAATGCTTTTTTATGATGATTGAAAAGCCAAATGTTGTTTTGTTTATTTTCAGACAAACTAAATTACAGGATTCAATCACATCTTATTATAGTGTTATAGTGGATCAAAAACTGCCTAATTTACACGAAATTGAAAGTTTTTAGGAATTCTTCTAATCATCTTGTTCTTTTTTGAAAGACTCGTTTTACTCAGAAACTCACTGTTTGATGTGCATTTTGGTATGGTGGCATCATCGGGTCATACTTTTTCAAAAATGATGAAGGGCGCACAGATTTTTTGTTTAAATCATTAATGGCATAAAATTTTCAATCAAATATTATTGGACACAATTATTGTGTTCTTTTTTTTTTCAATTTCAAATCCTAATGTTTTTAATGGGAAACCCTTTATTTCCATTGCGAAAATAAACAGCCTTGATTGTTCAATTTCAATTAACAGTATTAAAGATTTCCTTAAAAATTGTTTTTTAAGGACTATTTTCATGCATTAATATTAAATATAACGATGAGCTATACTATACATCGTTTGAAAGGCATTTCTTTCCTCTTCACGAGGATATCATTTTTATAAAAATCGAATGATAACACTGGTCGTCAAAATTAAGCAGTAAAGTAAAATCTCATAGCGCGCTGACAATCATTATGAAGTGAACAGTGACAGTGTAAATAATATACCTAAAAATAGGCGTGGCACTTTCATATACAAACTTGATCTGGTCGTTGCCGAAAAAACTTAAGTTTCAAAGGGTGTAGCCGGGTTTTCATGTAAAAAGTGCCCCCAACGATATTGAATATCCTTAAATGAGGTTCGATAGCCCTTGATTTGAGAAATATTTCTGTATACTTAGTTTTCCGATATCGGCGATATTAAGGAAGATATAGCGACAAACATGTTTTTAGTTTTTATTTTTTTCTGCTCACTCAGTTGAAAAAAAGTTTTTATGAAAAATCTTTTATTTTCTTAAAATTCATATGTATCTTTAAAAATTTTTAAAAAAAATTTTTCGGTCAAAAATTCTATAAAAATTTTTTTTTTTTAAAGATTTTAATTGATGCTTTTACCATGATACTTTAAAGATACACCTATGAAATTTTCAGGAGATATTCCTTTGTTTGTCTACTTTGACACATAAAATTTTGAAAGTAATCGATTTGGTGGAACATATTTTTAAAAATTAAAAACCAAAAATTAGTCTTTTTCCTATGATAGATTTCACATGCTAGCATTGCCAGCGCTCAAAAACAAGTACCATGCACATACGCATATTGCGCTCTCACTCCCTTTCTCTCTTTATGTTCTCAGCGTTCTTTGACTTCTTCATATTTTATACGCCGGACACGCGAGGTGTGAACGAAAAGAATTCATATTAGGATTAAATGATCGTACGCTTACATTTTATTATGTTAAAAAATATAAAAAATGAATTAAAAAAGCATTTTTTGAAAAGTAATAAAATATAAGCGTACGATCATATAAAAAGGAGTCGCAAATCACAAATATCTATGAATGAAAAACAGGTAGATTTTTTTAATACATATATTCTCAATGAATCCTTTTCGTTCACACCACGCGTGTCCGGCGTATAAAACTTTTTTCAACTGAGTGAGCAGAAAAAAAATAAAAACTAAAAAAATGTTTGTCGCTATATCTTCCTTAATATCGCCGATATCGGAAAACTAAGTATACAGAAATATTTCTCAAATCAAGGGCTATCGAACCGCATTTAAGGATATTCAATATCGTTGGGGGCACTTTTTTACATGAAAACCCGGCTACACCCTTTCAGCTAAATATCTCCAGTGATCTCCGAGTAAATCGCGTTGAAATAAACAGACGGACAGACAGACGGGCATGGCTTGATCGACTCGACTTTTCGAGCTGATCAAGAATATATACACTTTAATGCGTTATAAACTTTCCAACAAACTGAATATAAGCGTTTAAACTAAGTGAAACGGGTATTATAAAGGACTCAGGACAGTAACATAAAAAAGGATATGCTATATATAATTTCACATTAAGCAAATTATATTTAATAAACAAAGAAAATACAGCGACTAAAAAATAATTTGTTTTAAAATAAGAAATATCACTACATAGAATAAAACAAAGTCGCTTTCTCTGTCCCTATATCCCTATTTATACTTTTTTCTTTAAAACTATGCAACGGATTTTGATGCGGTTTTTTGCCAATTTTTGTGCGATTTTAGCCAATACAGCATTAATCCTTTTCCGATTAAATACCTTAAATACATTGTTGATTTAATATAGATCTATATGGCCCTTTACACCATATGATTTAAACGAATATTTTCGAAGATTTTACAGATTTTAAAATTGCGGGACGTAGCGTTTGCGGAAGTACCGGCTGGCCGGAGCAGGCCGCTATGTTTTTATATACAATGTTTACAGTTTTTCTGTAGTGTACGAGGTGTGTTCAAAACGTACCGCATATTTTGTGTTTTTTTTTTAATTTATTTATTCATGAATATCTATTTTGTCCCCTTTAATGTAATCCCCTCCCGATAAAATACACCTATGCCAACGTTTTTTCCAATCCTCGAAACATGCCAAATAGTCCCTTTCCGGTATAGCCATCAGCGCCTTCTTCGATTTAGCTTTTATCTCCTCAATCGACTCGAAACGCGTTCCCCGGAGTGGTCTCTTGAGTTTTGGGAATAGCCAGAAGTCACACTGTGCCAAATCAAGCAAATACGGTGCTTGCGGAACGATATTGGTTTGTTTTTTGGCAAAAAAGTCACGAAAAATCAGTACAGTTTTTAAAAAAAAACATCGTTTTTGGTACCAACCGAGACTTGACACGTTTGAGGCCCAAAACATCCTTCAAAATTGTATTAATTGATCCTTTCGATACGCCAATTTCATCAGCAATGTCTCTCATAGTTAATCGACGGTGTTGAAGCACTAATTCTTTTACTTTTTGGATGTGAGCATCGTCCGTTGAGGTCGATGGTTGATCAGGGAGCTCTTCGTCCTCAACACGTTCGCAACCTTCTTTCGACAATTTATACCAATCAAATGTTGTTGATTTTTGTAGAGCTCAGTCCCCATAAGCCTTCTTCAACATTTTTATTCCATTTATTCCATTCAGAAAGAATAAATTTGATACAGGTTCTTTGATCCATTTTTTTGAATAGGTAAAAATCGAAGACGATCCAAAACACGTGCAAGCAACGCAGCTGTCAACAATTAAGTGAACATTCAAAATGGCCGAGCTTGTCGGCATAAGTGAGAGACATGAGTACCAACATAACGCCACAAAAAAATCGAAATTCGAATATACGTAACCCGCGAAAATTCAAAATTCGCGATAATGTTTGAACACACCTCGTATTTAGTATCAGCATTGCACACGTGCGAAGCCGGGGCAAGTCGCTAGTAATTAAAAGACCTAAAGCCAGTTGTTTTCCAAGCTATTGACAAGACGCTTTGGTGCAAGGAGTGGGCAACTCTGCTACGGTCCTTTAATATTTATGCTGATTCCGAAAAATCAGTTCAAGTAAAAAAACAAGGAAAAACGTTAGCTTCGGTAGAACCGAAGCTTAGATACCCGTCACAAGAATCTTTGAATAGTTTATGTGTGATCATCAGTGGCTTTCATACATTAATAAATAACATATATGTTTGTGTTTTTTTTTTAGAATTCAGGTGAGCAATAAAACGGGATTTGGAAAATTTTGACCCGGAGCTTAATGGGGGCCTTGAAACCGGAAAAGCCATATCTTTGGAGTGAAAAGACGTAGAGACTTCAAATAGGGCTCATTTGAAAGATGGTTAAAAAACATTTTTGGCGTTCAAGGTGTTCAAGGGATTTCCGGAATTTGGACCTGGGACCCATATGTGGACCCAATATAGACTTTTTGACCAATTTTTTTTTTTATTACAGGTGAGCACTTAGACGGGATTTTAGAAAATGTTGAAACGTTGCCTAATGGGAGCCTTGAAAAAAAGTCATACGTTTGGATTGAATAGACGTAGAGACTTGAAACTGGGAACATTTGAATGATGGTTAGTCGTGTTAGGGATTTCCAAAATTTGAACAAAAATTTTTTGAACAGTTTTTATTTAGCCACCAAAGAGAAGCAAAACAAGAAAAAACGTTAACTTCGGTAAAACCGAAGCTTAAATACCCGTCACACGAATCTTTAAAGAGTTTATGTGTAATCATCAGTGGTCACCTTAATTACACACAATATTAATTTAAAATTTTGAGCTAAAAATACAGATATGTATAACAACATATTTCTCGAAAATATCTGGAAATAGGCGGTAAGTTTGTATTTAGGAAACACCTATAAATGGGCGTGGCACCATAATATTGGAAGAGTTTTTACCCAATATGGAGTAAGTTCATGAATAAATAATAACCATTTTCATACAAAAATTCGAAAATGGGCGGAAAGTTTGTTTGGGGGCTTTACCAAAAAATGGGCGTGGCACATCTGATTTGACATTGGATGGCATTCGAATGTTTTTAGCCAAATTGGAGTGAATATATGCATAAATAATTAGTATTTTTTTAAATAAAAAAATCGGAAAAATCGGAAAAAATGGAAAGTTTATATGGGGGCTATGCCTAAAAGAGGGCGTGGCATTTTGGTTTTGACACTGGATGACAAAAGAAATGTTTTTACACAATTGGGAGCGAATACATTCATAAATAATTACAATTTTTATACAAAAAATCGGAAAAAAACGGTAAGTTTGTATGGGGGCTATACCTAAAAATGGGCGTGGCACTCTAATTCTCGAACTCATAATAGTCGTTGCCGAGAAAAACTTAAGTTCCAAATTTCTGCTTAATATCTTTAACGAAAAAGATGCTTAGAAATATACAGACGGACCGACGGACAGACAGACGGACATGGCTAGTTCGATTCGTCTCGTCGAGCTAATCAAGAATATATATACTTAATGGGGTCTACGACGTCTCCTTCAATGCGTTACAAACTTTCAGACAAACTGAATATACCTTTCACACTATGTGTGGCGGGTATAAAAAAACGCGAGCAAAGCCGCGGGTAGGTACCCTAGTCAAGAATATATATACTTTAAAGGGTCTACGACGTCTCCCTTAATGCGTTAAAAACTTTCTGACAAACTAAATATATCCTTCACACTATGTGTGGCGGGTACAAAAACAAGGAAAACGGTTATTTTGGTGGAACCGAAGCTGAAATACCCGTTACACAACATTTTTAAAAGATTAAATTTCACGATGAATTTAGTCAAATATGTATGGATTCTTTAAGTTATATTAGCCCGATCTCTACCATATCGATAGTGTTCACTTAAGTGGACATTGGAATTGATTTTACCAAATTTTAATTGGATTCATTCAGAAAAAAAAGTGTTTTCATACAAAAACTCGAAAATGGTCGGTAAATTAGTATGGGGGCTATACCTAAAAATAGGCGTGGCACCTTGATTCTGACATACAAACTGCCTAGGGGCTCGAAAAACTTAAGTTTAAAATTTTATCCCGATAAAAACATTCGAATTAAAACTCATCGCAACAGACAGACGTACAGATGTATAGACGGACAGACAGTCGGACATGGCTAAATCGATTCGTCTCATCGAGCTGATCAATAATATATATATCGTACTTTATGGGGTCTCCGAAACCTCCTTCAATGCGTTGCAAACGTTGGGACAAACAGAATATACCCGTTTACACTATGTGTAACGGGTATAATAAGGTGTCTCTATAGTCCTAGAGTTAATCCGTTTCGACGAATAGACAGAAATAGAGACATATGTATAGTTAGATCGACTCTCTATCGTGTCGCCTTCTGCCTCACACATGAGTTTGTAGACACTTAGTACCTTTCGGATAAAGGATATTAAAACAAAACTGCATCTTTTATTTTGGAAACTTTTCAGTACATAATTGAACCTTCTCATAGCTGAATTATTCATACTACATTCGTTTGTTTGGTCGTTATGCCTCTAAATATTTATATTGTGATTGGTTATAGTGTATCTCATGATTGGGCTTACTCGATGGCAACCTTATTTTTTTTTTACAACTTATCTAAGGATGTCAAGATGATTTTGACTTTAGACATTTAGTTGACCTTAATCTAAATGTCTGAATAAGGCCAAATAACAATCTTACGGCGTTCACGACTATGCTAGGTAAATGAAACAGAATTTGCAACATAAAGACTAAACCAGCCCATTCATATTTGTTTTGTTTAGTAAAGACTACTCATTTTTTCGCTCATATATATTCTTGATCAGCACGGCGAGACAAGTCGACCCAACCATGTCCGTTTGTCTATTTGTCCGTCTGTCTATCTGTAGTTAAACGTTTCAATTGCTCAGTTTAAATGATATTGACCTGAAACTCGAAACTTAAACTTTCCGAAGCCCTGCACAGTTTAAATGTTAATAACAAGGAGCCACGCCCATTTTTATGTATAGCCCCCATAAAAACTTACCGTTTTTTCCGCCATTTAGTGTGAAAATAGCTACAATTTGTTAATGTTTTCACTCCAAATAGGGTAAAAACACTTCTAATTTTATGAATACTCTACTGATATTATAAAGATCCGCCCACTATAACATATAGCTCCCATATAAACTCTGCTCCCATTGCAATTATTGAAGATAGTCCTGTCAATGCTTATTAATACAGTGCGTTCGGAAAAACGTCAACTAATTAAAACCGCGAGGGTTGACGTTTAACAATTGTTGACGTTTATGAATGTAAAAACTTTTGATAAAAAACATATTGATAGTGTGCTTTTAAACGTTTTTATAGACAATAAACTAAAACGAAACATATCAAATACAAAAAAAAAACAAAAAAGGCTTTTTCAGCCTAACTAAAACTAAAGGAACACATTTCAAAAGAGATCACATTTCACATACATACTTTCGTATCTAAAAAAAAATCGTTTTTTTTTCTGTTCTATTTTCCTTTCCAATACTTGGAGGAGAGCTTTCTCTCGTAAACGTCGTAATACATTTAGGTCATTTTGCTCAACATTCTTGCATTGAGCCCAATCCAAAGCCCTGTTAAATATTTCGAAAGCTTCGTTTGGTTTTATTGTATGTACATTTGTACTCGTATCTAGATCGTTGTCATCCTCATCGGTCACTTCTAACTCCTTAGTTTCACACGAATTAGAAACATTACCCAGTAGAAGATCTTCATTCCACTTCTGAATGGATGTTACTGTATAGTCAACCTTAACAAAATTAAGCTCTAATTCACTTGGATGAGACGGAGCATTGTCTATCAGAAGGAGCGCTTTAATTGGCAAGTTCTTTTTTAAAAAGAAAATCTGTTACCTAAAAATAGAAAATCTTAGCTATTAAAATCGATATTTATTCTGCAGCAGAACAGATATTAACCTGTGGCACAAAGGATTTGTGAAACCAATCGCAGAAAATAGCTGATGTCATCCATGAGGACTTGGAACTCTTGTACTCAGTTGGGCAGTTAAAATTTTTGAAAACGCGTGGATTTGTTGTCTTCCCAATTACCAACAATTTAAGCTTATGATTTCCGGAGATACCATATAGCTTTGCTAAAGCTACCGCACTTGCACCCTTTTCTAATAAATCCAAAATATTTGCCTTTTCTTGAAATTTAAGAACTTTCGGTTGTTTTGAGCACATTTTGCTAATGTGATACTTACGAGAACAAAAAAGCAACTGAACATAAAAGGACAACACATAGAAATGCAAATTTATTTTCTATTCTACATACTTATAAGAGGAATACCCAAATTTCTGAACTAATTTCATAAAATAAATGTGTGAGTGTGATCAAAACTGTGTATTTTAACTGTCGGTAAATTCAAAATATTGATTTATTTAAAGTTGACGTTTTAGAGCTTTATAGTGTGTTGACAATTTAGAGTAGACAATGTAAAAAATTAAGGGTTGACGTTTTGGGATGTTGACGTAAACTAGCGTTGACGTTTTCCCGAGTGCACTGTATTTTGAAAGTTCGGTTTTTTTTTTTTGTAATACATCTTATCCAATGAATCATTTTGCTGAAATGAGACCTGCACTAAGGGATAATAAAAAAAACTACTTCCAGAAGGAATTGTACGATCTTCTCCGAATTAATCGGAAGTGTTGAACAAATAGTTCCTTATCAAGAATAAGTGGTAGTAAAATCAATCACATCAGCACCTAAAGAAAGACTATTAATTTAACTTATCAGAAAAATCGGGTTGTTCAATAAGTAATGTCGTATTTGAGATCGAATTTTGACGCTTTATTTAACATACTTAGAATTATCCGATTTAAGTCATATATGCACCGTTTTGTTCGCAAACTTGTTGCCATTTATTTATGCCCCCCTTATAAAACTCCCTCTCCCTACTTGCAAATAACTCAGAAAAAAACACGAATTAACGCAAAAACGCTTGTGATACGCTGCTGAAACGGAACGAACTCGACCCATTTTTATTTTAAATTCTAATCATGTAACAGAACAGACCGATTAATTATGTACTAAAATACCAATGTATTTCTTTTTGCTAACTTTGATATGTAATTACTAGTTTTTTGTAACTGGTAACTTTTTAAGTAACAAATTTCATATAACAGACCGCCGACATGTTTTACTTATTACTTCTTTATTGGCTTCGGTTTGTTTGTTGGCATCGCGGCCTTTGTCATTCGATCTTTTTGAAAATATATTTGTGAATTAATTGAAAATTAATGTGTTTTGATTTCATTGAACTTTCACGAATAAAAATTGCAAATTCGTTGCTATTATTCGTTAACTTTGCGTAAGGCAAAGTTAACCCCTCATTTGATAGTTAACTGGAGGTTAACTTCTCATGAAAAGGCATTACCTTTTTTTTTTTGATGCAATATAACTGCCCAAACTAACCAAAACGAAAAACTATCTGTCCCACTGGTGTGTAAGTATTAAATCTTGGATTCTATTGAACTTAATGTTGTTCCTCGTTTATGACTACTGTAAAGTGCGAGAATAAAGGTGAGCAACATTTGGAAAATTAATTATTATATTTGTTGATAATTATACCCTGTACCTAAAAGATAAAAGGGTATATTAGGTTTGTGTGAATGTATGTAACAGAAAGAAGGAAGCTAGATTCTATTAAGTATATAAATTTATGGCACCACGATGCACGAATCTAACAGTTAAATGTTTTATTATTTTATTATAATAATATGTATTTTTTTTTATTATTTGAACGAATTATTTTTCAGCGCTATACTGCGCTTTGTTGAGGTACCATGCTCAAGGTAAACTAATTTGCTTACTTGCTGAAGACGAAGCCTTAGCTTAAGAAGTTTAACGGAATAAAATCATCCGATTGTACCGTTTTAGAATTATCGATTGTAAATACTGTTAATGAAATAATATTACGCCACTTCCAATAAGCATTTTGCGTGGGTGGCTTTATTTATTATTTTTAACCATTATATATGTCTGTCTGCCGTATAAAAACGACTATCTCGGAGACTATAAGATATAGAGCTACCATATTTGAAATTTAGATTCTCCTAAGCCGTCAAGTGTTCACTTGCAAATGGTTTTTCTTTAGTCTTTAGTTTTTGTATAAAAACGTCATTGTTTCTTGTTTGAGGAAGTCTAAGTTTAGTATAAATTATACCAATGATAGTCCCAATGAAGTATACCAACATGGGTAGGACCAACAAAAATTTTTAGTTTTTTGTATGAAAATTCAATACAATAAGAATGGTACTAAATTAGGACTTAATTTAAGGTACATAAACTTTGGGTCAATGAAATCTTGCAGTCTAGCCTACTCGACTTAAGCGTTCTTTCTTGTTTCTTTTGTTTAGCTCAGCTTAAATCTATTACTAAGCTAAATATGCTAGCAGAAACAATTTAGCTATGAATTTAGAATGAAGCTGGCTGGGCTATTACACCCCTTAACCCATTTACGTACCGATAGCACTAACTGTATGTTTTGCTTCAACTCATTAATTTTAAAAATATGTATTCGAAATTTATTTTCAGATTCTTAGCGAACAACCAACTCACGTCTATTGCCGCCTCAGTTTTCTGCAATCTAACGTATTTACAAGGGCTGTAAGTATATTATGAAATCTATTTATTTTTTATATATTGTATAAATGCTTAAAGAATTCACAAAAAGTTGTTTTTTTTTTTTATCAGCATACCGGAATGTTATTCATATCAACTAAATCAGAATTTCTAAATTTAATCTTTTTCATAAATGACACATTCCTCGAATATTATTCCACTTAAAAAGGTTTTTTACTGCATTTTTTTTGAAATAACTTTGTAAATGTTTATCATTTAGAGAGAAAAATGTAAGGAACAAAATATTTATGAGTTTTTGGAGAATTTTACCATGATTATCAAACTTTTAAAATATGTTTATAATATATCTATAATATATTCAACAAATTTTGTAACGCATTAAAGGAGATATCGTAGCCATGTCCGTCTGTCTGTCTGTATTAACGCGATTATTCGCTTTTTTAAAGATATTGACATAAAACTCGAAACTTAAGCTAAACAGTTCAGTGTTAAAATAAAAGTGCCACGCCCATTCTAAGGTACAGCCCCCAAACAAACTTACCGGTTTTTTCGATTTTTATGAAAATAACTATAATTTATTTATGTATTCACCCCAAATTGGGTAAAAATACTTTTAATGTCATCCAAAGTCAAAACCAAGCAGTGCTGCAAAATCTTTACGTATTTTTACGTAGATCTACGTATTTTCAGCCCCAATCTACGTATCTACGTATAGAGCTCCCAAATCTACGTATTTTTTTTAATTGTACAAAAAAAAATTTTAGCAAATTTTTTTTTGATATAAACAAGAATTTAAATGTTTAATTTAAAAGTAAACGAGTAATTTGCAATTTACCAACACTAACAGTGTGCTAGCAGCAGGCTTTAGTCAAGATGTTGCCTAATGTTGCCAGAAAGAACAGGCTGGCAACGATATTCATTATTCTCAGCTGTGCAGCACATGTACATTTTTGTCGCGATAAAAAGTTCCTAAAGTTTGGTTGTTTTTATATTGATCTCAAATGGAAAACTACTCTTCTATAAGCAGTGAAAGCGATAAGAAGCAATCCACCACTCCCACAAAGAAACGGAAACGCCACTATGACATGAAATATTCGGATAGTTGGGAGCACGACAAAAAAATATTGCGGCTGGCTGAAAAGAAGCGTCAAAGGTAGCAATTTTTCTTTTGCAAAATTTGCAAAATAGACTTAAAATGTGGTGCAGGTACAAGAGTTCTAGATAATCACGTAAATTGTACAAAACATAAGAACAACGAGAGAAGTATGTATTTTGTTTATTCATTTGTGTCTGTTGTCTTCGAGTTTGTTATGTCTGTATCTTAATTTATGTTTTTATGTGTTTTTTAACAACTTGTCCTTGTGCAGGAGGAACTAAACCCAGTGTTTATTCAACAAACGTTATACATATTTTTAATGCATATATATAAATATTTTTAATACATTAATTTCAAGGCGTCCATCAACCAACAATTTTATCTATGTTGCCTGACACAGCTTTAACTACTTTTTTAAAACAACATAAAGAGCGCCGAAATAAAAATGTCTTTATTTTTGGCAAAGCATAATTTGCCATTTTCCTTGGCCACCGATTTACAAGATCTAATTCAAAGTATCGACAAGGACTCAAAAATAGCTGCAAAATTAGAATTCGGACGTGGTAAAGCTCATGATATTATAACACATGTTACTGGACAAGTGGCAGAAGATCATATAATTAACCGTTTAAAAAACAACAAATTATCGTTAATCGTTGACGAGAGCACCGACAGGTCTACCACAAAACATTTGGCGCTTATTGCAAGAACTGCAATCAACTTTAAAGTTAAAGATAATTTTTTAGGCCTCTTAAAAGTCTCCAGCAGCACTGCCTCTGATTTGCACAATGACTTAGTATCATTTTTCGAAGAAAAAAAAACATTCCATTTAAAGAAAACATGATTGGCTTTGCAGCAGATGGGACGAATTCAATGTTTGGTCAACACCATTCTCTGTCAAAATTGCTATCAGACGATATTCCTGATTTATTTCTTATGAAGTGCATTTGCCACTCCTTTCATCTTTGTGCCTCATATGCTTGTAAGGAGCTTCCACGCAATATTGAGGACTTCGCTCGCGAAGTGTATACATTTATACAAAACAGTCCGAAACGTATTGCGGCCTTTCAAGAATTCCAAGCTTTTGTGAACGTAAAGCCACACAAATTATTAAAACCGTGTCAAACAAGGTGGCTTTCTTTGATGCTAGTAGTAAAAAGACTGTTGGAACAACTACCGGCATTAAAGTTATATTTTCAAGAAGCTGTGTTGAACGACCGATTACGTTCCGCCGAACCTATTCTAAAAATGTGCATCGAGCCAACCACTGAATTTTATTTAGAATTTCTGAATTTTGTGTTGCCAATTTTTAACGAACTGAATTTGGAGATGCAATCAGAAAGCCCCAAGCTGTATTTGCTTTACGAGAACGTTTTTCGTGCCTATAAAACAATAATGGAATGTTTCATAAAGCCAGAACACATAGAATTGTCTGAGGAGGAACCCGAACAAAATAGCAACGAAAAAGCGGCTTTGGAATCAAAAATTTTGAATTGCGAATTTGAAAATTCCGATCTACACTTGGACTTTAATGACATTTATTTGGGAGGCAATGTGGCTGCCCTAACTCTTCAAAAAAGCGGAACCATTGATTGTGCGAATTTATTATTATTTCGGCAAAATTGTCTTAAGTTTTTTATTGAGAGTCTTCGTCAAATAAAAAAGCGCTTCCCATTTAACAACGAACACATGCAAAAAAATGAAGCAATTGCAGTTCTTAAATCCTGCGGTATTCTTAAACAAGAAATTAATACGCAACATACCATCGATTACACAAGCTGCACTTTTATTTCCAGGTAACTACTTTAAAATTTATTGTTTTATATAACCTCTAATAAACATGCATTTTCATGACAGAACTGTGCACGCGAAATTTCAATGAGCTCGACAGGGAGTGGCGTATCTTACGGAATACAGATCTGCCCTTTACTGGGGAAGATGCTAAGGAAGTAGAGATTTGGGCGTATATTGCAAATATTAAAAAAGGCGATGGTTCCCTTCTTTTTCCTTTTTTGTCAGAGTTTGCTCAAAATATTTTAACATTGCCGCATAGCAGCGCAAATGTTGAAAGAATTTTTTCTGAGATAACTTTAATTAAAACGAATAAAAGGAATTGTTTAGGCACAGAAACCCTAAAAGGATTATTATTCACAAAAGACCATTTAAAGCAAATATCATCTGAGCCATCGAAAGAGCACCTAAGCTATTTTAATAAAAATATTCACTCCTAAATATTAAAAAAAATGTTAATTTTATTAATAAAAACTTATATGTAAACAAATATGGCATATATATAATTAAAATACCCTTTATAATTGGCTTTGTTTGACTTTAAAAAAAAATACGTAGATCTACGTATTTGACCAAATTTTGGCTACGTAAAAATACGTAGATTTTTAGTTCAAGCTACGTATAAAAAAAAATTTCATTTTGCAGCACTGAAACCAAGGTACCAAGCTGTTTTATAGGTATAGGTTTTATTCGAATATTCCGCCCATTTCTTATTTTTTGTGTGAAAATAGAAATTATTTATGAATATATTCCAAATGGGGTAAAACACTTCCAATGTCATCCTATATACGAGGTGTGTTCAAAAAGTATCGCGAATTTTGTGTTTTTTCAAAAATTATTTATTTATTCATGAATATCTATTTTGTCCCCTTCAAAGTAATCTCCCCCCCCGATAAAATACACCTATGCCAACGTTTTTTCCAATCCTCTAAACATGCCAAATAGTCCCTTTCCGGTATAGCCATCAGCGCCTTCTTCGATTTAGGTTTTCTCTCCTCAATCGACTCGAAACGTGTTCCCCGGAGTGGTCTCTTGAGTTTTGGGAATAGCTAGAAGTCACACGGAGCCAAATCAAGCGAATACGGTGTTTGCGGAACGATATTGGTTGGATTTTTGGCAAAAAAGTCACGAAAAATCAGTGCAGTTAAAAAAAAAAAAAGGAATCAGCATTTTGGTACCAATCGAGACTCGACACGTTTTAGGCCCAAAAACATCTTTCAAAATGGCATTAATTGATCCTTTCGACACGCCAATTTCATCAGCAATGTCTCTCATAGGTGGGCAAGCACTAATTCTTTTACTTTTTGGATGTGAGCATCGTCCGTTGAGGTCGATGGTCGACCAGGGCGCTCTTCGTCGTTCAAATCTTCTCGGCTTTCTGAGAACATTTTGTACCACCGATAAACGCTTCGGTCCAAGGTAGCTTCTCCGTATGCCACAGTCAACATTTGGAAGGCATCCGCGCACTTAATTTCGTTTTTCACACAAAGTTTGATACTGGTTCTTTGATCCATTTTTTTGAATAGGTAAAAATCGAAGACGATCCAAAACAGGTGCAAGCAAAGCAGCTGTCAACAATTAAGTGAACATTCAAAATGGCCGAACTCGGCGTAAGTCGGCAGCTAAGTGAGAGACATGAGTACCAACCTAACGCCACAAAAAATTGAAATTCGAATATACGTAACCCGCGAAAATTCAAAATTCGCGATACTTTTTGAACACACCTCGTATACTCTACTGATATTATAAGGATATATATAACATATATATATATATATATAACATATAGCCCCCATGCAAAGTCAAGAAAATGTTTACTTTTCTGTCCTTAGGTTTAAACTTGACCCAATTATTGTGTCCAAACTTTGGTTGTATCGGACTATTGACTCCAAATTTTACCTTAGCCACTAAAAATAAAATAAACTTAGCCAACTTAGCCAAGATGTGGCGAATACTTGAGCTTCGGTTCCACCGAAGTTAACGTTTTTCCTTGTTATATCCGACTTTAATATTTTTTAACATTCTTAGGGTCAACATTGAAGAATCTATTCTGAGGATCAAGAATATATTTAATCAATTCCTGCCTTAATTTTAAATCAAGTTGATACTATCTAAAAACAAAACAAGTAAAAACTTTAACTTCGGTAGAACCGAAGCTCAAATACCAGCCAAACGAATCTTTATTTAATTCTTGTATGATCCTCAGTGACGTACTATAGACCATATTCCGCAAAAGGGTTAGGGATATCACAAGTTGGGGCTCAAATTAGTATAAGTATAATTTTAAGCTAAAAATTAAGATATAACAATAATATTCTTCAAAAAAAAAAAAAAAATGGTGGGTGAGTTTGTATAGGGTATATTCAAAGAATGACAGTAGAAGTGCTTTTACCCAGAATGTAGTGAATATATTCATAAATAAGAACTATATTCATACAAAAACTCCAAAATGGGCGTTAGATTTGTATGGCGACTATACCTAAAAAGGGAGTGGCACATTGGCTCTGACATATAAACTGCTTAGGATCATAAAAAGCTTAAGTTTAAATTTTTTTCAGAGTAACAGACGGACGAACATGGCGAAATCGATTCGACTTGTCTAGCTGATCAATAATATATATTCTTTATAGGGTCTTTCATGCCTCCTTTAATGCGTTACAAACTTTCCGACAATCTGATAATACCCTTCACACTATATGTGGCGGTTATAACAAAAATAACGCTGGAGTTGTGTTTACTTGACTACAAGATTCATGAAAAAAATAAATTTTTTTAGGGTAGGTTTGTAATGATCGTACATCTTAAAATGGGGATAGAGAAAACCGAATGTGGCGGTCTATCTATTATAGTCTCCGAGATAATCGTTTTCACACGACAGACATCAGGACCGACGGCCAACCGGACTGATGGACAGCCGGACAGACTGATCAAGAATATATATATACTTTATAGGGTCTATCAAGCCTCTTTTCTGATTTTTACATACATTTCACCAACTTAATTTACCCTTTTACACTTCGGGTACAGGGTATAAAAAAATTATCCTAATTTTAAAACACTTATCCTAAATTTGTATTCTTATTTATTCTTTAGCCATCTGAATGAGAACAAGCTTATTAACTTCGATATACACGCTTTCGACTGTTTAGTGAATTTAACGTCTCTTCTACTTACGGGCAATGAATTTCGTTCGCTGGACCCGCATCTTTTACAAAACTTAACAAAACTGAATTATATGTAAGTAAAGAAATTTAAAATTTGACTGGCAAAATACAATGTGATCTTTTATAATGTTGCCAATTATTTACAGCTATTTCTCATGGTTTCACTTGTGCCGTGCTGCGCTGCATGTTCGGGTCTGTGAGCCGCGTGGTGATGGAATTAGCAGTACATATCATCTCCTCGATAACCAAATACTAAGAGGAAGGTCAGTACATCAAACATTTACATCTAAGCCCTTATTCACCAACTGTATGTATGGCTCCTTCAGTTCTTTTGGGCTGTGCATCACTTAAGGTTTCTCTGGGTGCATCACTGGGATGAACTAGTGCTTTTTGATACCAATTGGAGATTACTTTCTCGTACTGGTTACATACGAAGAGGAAAAACCGTTACTCACTCTGACCGGTCCAACAACTTTTTGAAGAATTTTTTCTTGAATACAACTTACGCCGACTTATCCGCTTCTGACATGGCCCATGCTTCTGTGTCATATATCGGCTTTGGGATTATCAGCATTGTGTAGAGTAAAAATTTTTTTTGGAGAGAACTGACATCGATTAGCAGTAGTAAACCTCGTTTAATTTCTGGGCTGATGTTAATTGCCTTTGTACTCAGATAAACAAACTTTTCTGCAATATCAATATTGAAATGATTATCCCCACTATGTGTAACAGGTATAACATGTCAAAACATATACTTCGATAAAACCGAAGTTTAAATACCCGTCACACAACGTTTGATGTAGTTTTTCGCAACGTGTTGGTGTGTGGTCAATTGCCAAATCTAATATAAATTACACTGTGCGACACCTCAAAACAGCTGAAATATCTTATGGTGGAAGTTGTAGATCTGGTCGAGTAAAAACCAAACTGCATTCTTGGAACTTAGTGGATGCCCCCAAAATCTTTTTTTATAGTTAAAAACTGGTTTTCCTCTCTCTTTTTCGCTTATCTGGCAATAACTCAGTCAATTTCGAACCAATTCTCTAATCAGTTTTGGAACGAAGGAACTAAGACCTTTTAAAAAGTTATTAAAAAAAATCAATGAAAAAAACTGATTCTTTTTAATAATACTTTAAAAGAAAGCTTGACTATAGTTGAACCTCGATTAACCGTGATGTTTGGGACCGATCGAAAATTCTGGTTGATAGTGGTATTTATTTGTATACTAGCTGAACTACCCGGCCTTGCTCGGGCCATGTAGTAATACCTTATTTCATTTGTCTAGCTCAATTATTTGCAAAAATAAGACGAATTTTTTTTTTGGTTCACCCACCGCTCGCTTTTCCAATGGATTATACTTTTCTCGGTGTAATAACATTTATACCGAGTTTCATTTCTCTTGTTCAATTATTTGCAAAAATAAAATTAGTTTTTTTAATCGCTTTTATGGGGCCTCGCCCATCGTCCGTTTTTTTTTTTAAACTTTTTTTAACATGTATACCGAATTAAATTTCTCTCAAATACTTCTATGGGAGCCACGCCCACCTCCCATTTTTCTCAAACTACATACTTCCTTCTTTGTGTAAGTTGGACCAAAAAAAAAACATCTACAAAATTTAATTGAAAAACGTGGAGTTGTTTCAGGAAATATTAGATGAATTAATGATTAAATCAATGGGGACAACGCCCGCCACTCCAATTAGTGGTATGAAAAATAGTTTATGTCCGATTCTTAGACCAACTGAATATACACACAAAATTTCATAAGAATCAGTCAACCCGTTTTCGTGGAGTATCGTTACAAACGCAGTGACATGATATTTTTATATATTATAGCAGGTTCCTGCGGCTCTGCTCACGTTTTTTTTTGCTTCTCTTTGGTGGCTAAATATAAATTGTTCAAAAAATGTGGGTTCAAACTTTGGAAGTCCCCTAAACACGACTAACCATCATTCAAATGCGCCCGGTTTCAAGTCTCTACGTCTATTCAATCCAAATGTATGACTTTTTTTCAAGGCTCTCATTAGGCCCCGTGTCAAAAATTTCTAATATCCCGTCTAAGGGCTCACCTGTAATAAAAATAAAAAAAATTGGTCAAAAAATCTATATTGGGTCCACATATGGGTCCCAGGTCCAAATTCCTTAAATTCCTTTGAACACCTTGAACGCCAAAAATGTTTTTTAACCATCTTTCAAATGAGCCCTGTTTCAAGTCTCTACTCTACTGTCTATTCACTCCAAAAATATGGCTTTTCCGGTTTCAAGGCCCCATTAGGCCCCGGGTCAAAATTTTCAAAATTTTTTTCCTTTCTGACCACATCTATGATGAGAGCAACAAACCAAAAAAAAAATTTGTTCAAATCGGTCGAGTCATTCTCGAGTTTTATCGTTGTTAACGCACAGCTATATATTTTTATATATATAGATAACAAAAATAACTTAACCAAAGTGTCCGTCTTTTGTAGACCATAACTAATTTGACGCAGCGTTGCGCAACATGTAATGTATGTTAAATAAAAGTTTAATGTGTGTATTAACGCTTGCAAATAATCTTTTATCCGGCTTTATCCGGCGTTGGCGGTACTTTTAACTTGTAGGTAAGCTTAAGTTCCCGAAATATTAAATATATGGCTGAATTGTAAATAATGCTGAAATAGCAAAATGAAAATTAAAAATTTTTAAAAAAGAATTATATTGAACAACCAAAAGGAGGAGCAATTCTGTAAAGAAATGGGTCGTCCAAAACTGACATATGATGCTGGAGGAGATATATTAAAAAGAAAATTGACTGCTAAATTAGCGGACACTCAAAGAAATTGGAATTAGAAGTAGAAAAATCATAATCTTTGTACATTAACTTGCACACTTTTGAATTCTGTTATAGAACTCCAAAAGAAATGTTAATATACATTTAAATTTAATGTTTTGTAATATCACTTGGAGAGAAGAAACATATTTGAGTAGTTGTAAGGTACTAATTTTATTTATGAAAATTACATGCTTATATACAATTTCTATTTCTATTATAAAGTAGACTGTATGTGTAGAATTATATTATGTGTATGTTTACAATGAATATGTTAAAAATAGCTTATCAATTTTAGGCGTAGAGTTTTATCGTTTGTGCAGGAGTCAAGAGTCATCGCGTTGCTACTTAAATGCTGAGCATCACTTCGCACGATCGTAAAATGTTATAACTTCTGGTTGTGTTTAAAAATATTGTCGCTGCGGGATATCTTGTCTATTCTTATCGCATATTGAATATGATAATCCACAAGCAGCACATGTTCATATTTGAACATTCTCCCGGGGCCCATAAATGATATCTCTTTACCACTATTACGAGTAGCAGCGATAAATGTCCATTGATAGTGTAATCGTTAATATGTACTTTTTCGTTGTTCCGTTTATCAATTTATCGATCAAGTTATTTAAGCATAGATGTGTTATTAATTATTATAGATCCGTTCTATATTTACATCTCTTACAAAATGAATACGATACTGGGTGCCGAATTTTGATTGAGCCGTCTGATACGCTTTTAACATTTTCTTTTTGACAATTGTTTTGCTGTATCTTTCTTTCAACATTGCTTGATAAGTTTGAGTTTCTTTTATTGAGAAGACGCTTCTGTTTTTGCCTTGGTCTCAAGATATGGCTCAACACTTCAATATCACGATGTCGATGATCGTTTGAATTATTATGTAGGCAACAACGACATTGGGATGTTCCTCCCCGGCGACATGGTCTATGTCCAACCAATTTAGGATCCCAATCACTTTGCCCAAATTTTGTGTTATGACGTTGTTGTTGACCTGTTTCACTTCTACTCGTGGCGGAGTGTTGAATAAATCGACGTTTTTCGCTTTCACTGCATCCTTTGTTACTCCGGTGACTACTCTTGCGTGAATGATTTGGATCACCGGAATCACTACCAAAATGTTGATGTTCAGCCGTTATATTTAGTTTTTCTGAATGTGATGTATTCTTCAGCCATCTAAATCGGTCTGTTAATTTTGGTTTGTTACGACGTTTTTGAACAACACCAGATAATATCCAACCAAATTTAGTTTCTTGGCCAACTAGTCCTTTCATCTTTATTACGCCACTTTCCAAAATCCTGCCAAATAGATCTCCGCCAATCACCATGTCAATTCTGTCAGATTTATTGAACATAGGATTTGCCAAAGTGTATTTGTTCCATTTTTGTACATCATATTGAAATGACTGACCAGGATGTACACTTGATAGTGTAGGTAAAACTATAGCTTCGACCATTTCACGGTGGTTGCTGACGAATCTCGGCTTAATTTGTATATTTACTTTAAAATTCGATTCAGCTACTACAGCTTCTCCAAGTCTAAAAATTTTTGTCTCTGTTTTTAGTTTTGGAACTGCTAACATTTCAGTTGCATCTGCTGATATGGCTGTAATTTGAGAGCCTTGATCTAGTAGCGCCCTTATCAATTTGTATTCTTCGTTGGCTGCTTTTACATTGATCTGTGCAGTAGCCAGAATTACTGCAGCAGATGAATCACTTAAGGTCATTGAACTTTTCTTATTTTCATTTGTTGATTGTTCCGCGTGTAAACTATCATGATGATTTTGCGAACAAGAATTGCATTTCATTTTGATGTTGGACATTTTTCACCATATTTGTGATTTATGCACTTATAGCATAAACTTTGTTCCTTTACAAAATTTCTCCTTTGTTCAACTGAGATTGACTTGAATTTTCGGCATTCGCTAGTCAGATGATTTTGAAACTTGCAATAGAAACACATTTTCCTTGCAAGTTGACCCGAGGCCGCTGACATATGGTGAGCTTTGAATGCCCGCTTTTTGTCTGTTGATGACTCCTTGTCGGCAACCGCTTTTAATGTTTCATAGCGACGTTCCAAAAATTCCATGATGTCCCGTAATGTTTGTACCTCTTTCGGCTTTGTAATTGATTGTTCATATAGCGTTAACCCTTCTTTGTCTAGTTTTCGACATATTATTCTAGCAATGAAGGGTTCGTCATCTTTATTTTAATGTCTAGAGCACGAATTGCATTGAGACATTCATTCGTCGTGTCCAACAGCTGTCGCACACTTTCTGTATTGTAGCTGTTTATTTGGGGTTGATCTAGAACTCTATCCCATTGAGTCGAAAATAATATTCTTTTATTTTCGTATCTCTGTTGCAATAGTGCCCAAGCCACATTATAATTACTGCTTGATATCTGTAAATGCTGAATCAAGCGTGCAGCTTCTCCTTTCACGCATTGTTGAAGACGCAACATTTTCTCTGAATTTGATATGTACACATTATTATGCACCATATCTTTAAATAAATTGAAGAATGTCGCCCATTCTTTCAAGTCACCAGAAAATGTTGGAATTTTGAGTTTTTCTAACTCTAAACAATCCCAGTGGCTACTTTGCTGATTTTTGAATTCATTCGCTTCTTTTCCTACTGTTTCTAAATGTAGGAAGCGAAGATCATTAAATAGGATATCAGCCTCATCATCTTGCAGCTCACATATTTCTTTTGATACATGAACTTTATATCGTCGACCATTTCCTTTATAATCATTTTATTGGCTTCGGTTTTAAATTCTTCTTTTTTTAACCATTCCATAAGCCTTATTACTTCTCGTTTAAATTTTTGTAGTTTGAAGTAAGACTTATCTTGATAGTTATTGTCCTCCGATACTCCCTTGAATGATTCACTCTGATCCGGAGTTTTGGAGGACCCGCTGGCATTTGCTTCCAGAACCGATACGTTTTGTTCCAGCACCAAATAGTCTTCCTTTAGCGCTTTGTTGATGGTTGCCATGATTTCTTCGTGTTTTTCAACTGTATTTTCATACATGTTGTTAACGAAGTAATCTTCTTCAGCAATTCCATCTGCTAACAATTTCATGTGGTTAGCATCCATTTCTTTGCGATATTTCTCTAGATATTTCACTAGCTCAGCGCAACTGCTTCTACGGATGCTCTTTGCATTAATTTTATTGTATAATTGCAAAATTTTTTCTGCAATTTCTTTTGAGAGTCAATTATTTTCACTCTGTTAATACCCATTTTTCTTAATTTCACTCAATTCGTACAAATAAACTTGTTGGAGGAAAATTTAAAGTCGCCTAGTTGACTTACTCTACTCACAGTAAGGTAATGTTTATTTGTATTGAATAGTGAATTAGCTTTTTGTGATTTTTTTTTTTTTTTGTGTTTTGTTGATCGCGTTCAACAATTTCACGTCGAACGCGATCAGGCTTCAAAATTTGCCTTTTTGGCTATTTTCTTGCTTTTATTTACTCTCGATTTTCCTTGAAGTTATAGCCCCAAGATCGCCTAGTCTGCTGTTTAAGCCTCAGACACGCCTTTATTTGATTCACTTTATTCGTTAAGACTTCGAAGATCAAAATGTTTTGTCGCCTAGTCTTTTACGGATCGATGGACCAATTTGTACATTAACTTGCACACTTTTGAATTCTGTTATAGAACTCCAAAAGAAATGTTAATATACATTTAAATTTAATGTTTTGTAATCTCACTTGGAGAGAACAAACATATTTGAGTAGTTGTAAGGTACTAATTTTATTTATGAAAATTACATGCTTATATACAATTTCTATTTCTATTATAAAGTAGACTGTATGTGTAGAATTATATTATGTGTATGTTTACAATGAATATGTTAAAAATAGCTTATCAATTTTAGGCGTAGAGTTTTATCGTTTGTGCAGGAGTCAAGAGTCATCGCGTTGCTACTTAAATGCTGAGCATCACTTCGCACGATCGTAAAATGTTATAACTTCTGGTTGTGTTTAAAAATATTGTCGCTGCGGGATATCTTGTCTATTCTTATCGCGTATTGAATATGATAATCCACAAGCAGCACATGTTCATATTTGAACAATCTTTCTAAGTTGTTTTTTTAAATATTTTTTATATATTTTTTATTATTGTTATGAAAACTGGCCTTTTTCGAAAAACTCGAAAACATCATTTTAAGACTGTATGCCAAATAAACGGACGTTGGGGCCAATGTGCATAGGATGAATCAATGATGATATATTTTACTGTAAAGTTTTTCGAAAGCATAGCATTTATATTAGGGTGTCCTGGACAGTTGTTTAGTAGCAACAGAATTTTACAAAACTTTCTTTAAACCACTCCAGAAATATCTCCTGCGTTACGCATGCTTTTTTCATTCGACTTTTTAATCACAGGAAATTCTGCCACGTTTTTAAAAAGTTTTTGGATGAGCACTTTTTAGACCCGTACACATAGTGTCAACGGGTATATTCAGTTTGTCAGAAAGTTTGTAACGCATTAAAAGAGTCTTTAAGGACCCCATAAAGTGTATTCATTCATTTGCTCAGTTTTTAAGATATAGAGCTGAAATTTTAAATTAAGCTTTCTCAGTCCTGGGTAGTTTGTATGCTAAATTCAGAATGCCACGCCCACTCTGAGGTATAGCCCCCATACAAACTTACAGCCCATTTTGAAAATTGTTATTATTTATGCATGTGTAAAACCACTTCTTATGTCGTCCAATGTCAAAACCAAGGTGCCACGCCCATTTTTAGATATAGCCCCTATACAAACTTACCGCCCATTTTTGAATTTTTTTATGAAAACAGGTATTATGTATAAATGTATTCACTTGAAATTGGATAAAAACACATGTAGTACACATCTATGTACACACTACCGATATAATACGGATTGGGCCATAATAACATATAGCGCTATAGAAGCTTACCTCTCATTGTCTGATATTTTCAAGAAAATTATTGTTATATCATTTTTAGCTTAAAATTTGATACCAATATTGTGTATAAATTTGAGTTGTGTCAGACCAATGATACCCACCCATCCCATCTCGAAGTTCTATCTATGCCACTAATGATCACACATAAACTATTTAAAGATTCATGTAACGGGTATTTATGCTTCGGTTTCACCGAAGTAAACGTTTTTCCTTGTTTCAATTACCATCACTTTATGCTAGTGTGTTTCAGCAGCATTTCCACAATTTAACTCTGTGATTCTTTCTTTAGACTCCTTGTATCCTTCAATTGAGTATTCAATACCATATCCAAACACCTCCAAAAAAGAATAGTTTCGTTTGCATTGTAGATCTGTTCACTAGTTAGTTGCACATTATTTATTAGTTCCTCTTAGTCGTCCATAAAACCCGTTGCAGACTCATAATCAGCACACTTCTTTTTATACCCGCCACACATAGTGTGGAGGGAATAATCATTTTGTCAGAAAGTTTGTAACGCATTAAAGGAAGCATCGAAGACCCTATAAAGTTTATATATTCTTTATCAGCACGACGAGATGAGTTGATCTAGCCATGTCCGTCTGTCTGTATTTATGCGATTCATTCGCTTAGTTTTAAAGATATTGACCAGTCCTAACCAGTTCAAGTGTTAAACTTACCCATACAAACTTACCTTTTTTTCGATGGCACGTTCATTATAAAAAATGTGTGTTACGGATAATGGAGGTATATAACGGTTAATAGAGGCTTAAAATAAACCTCTCGCTAGTCCGGTGACCGGTTGATAGAAGCCTGGATAATCGAGGTTCAACTGTATTTTCATTTGAAAATAGTAGCTGCAAAGAGGTCGTGAAAGAATCAAGATACGATATAGTTATAGATCGTGTCCAGTACTCATTTTTCTTGGCTGCTGGAGGTCCAGTTAAATAAGAAAAGTCGTTAACTTTAGTGAAACCAAAGATGAAAACATCCGTCTCATGGAGCTTTGTATAGTTTTTGAATTATGTCAATGATTGCTACATCTATTCGTGTCGTAGAGCTAATCAAGAATATGTATATAATTTATATGGTCTTCAATGTGCCCTTTAATGCGTTACAAACTTTGTTATAAAATGGTAATACCCGTTCACACAATGTGTATAAAAAAAAGAGTACAGTTTGAAAGTTTGAGCGAGGTTTGAGAGCAAAAGTCACCTAAATTTTTGACGAGACTCCGTATACTCGTAGAGTGGTATAAGAAGCATGGGAAACACTTTTCCAACCAAATTTTATGCGCTTACCCCTTAGGATTGTTCAATATCGAAAATAAAAAAGACCTGTGCTTTTCTCAAATCGGATAGTATTTTATAGTGCCGCAAAGCCCATGAAGTTTCCCATGTATTTTATATGGGAAAATAACACTTTTTCGTGGGGTATGTTCAGTTTCTCAAAGAGTTTGCAACGCATAAACGGAGACACCGCAGACCCCCATAAAGTATATATATTCTCGATCAGCTTGACGAGACGAGTCGATCTAGCCATGTCCTCAGTTTTTAAGATATAGAGATGAAATTCAAATATTAAGCTTTTCTCAGTCCTAAGTAGTTAAAGTGTTAAAACTAAAGTGCCACGCCCATTTTTTGGCATAGCCCCAATACAAATTTTTAAGTTTTTTTTTTATCAAAAATAGTTTATTTCCTATATGAAGCGATTTGCGTCAAATACAGTAATAACAAATACAGTAAAAAGTACCCCATGTTTATAGAAGGACCCATGGTTGAGGTGAGCCCATTATATCATTTAGTTCCCATACAATGCATTCACCATTTTTGAGATTCTATAAGAAAAATGATTTATTTATCAAGCGATTAGTGTCAAGTACGGTAAAAAGTCGTCTAATAGCTACCCGTGATAAAAAGGACCCATGGTTGAGGTGGATCCATTATAGCATATAGCCCTCATACAAAACTACCTCCAATTTTTTTAGTTTTTATAAGAAAAATCATTTATTTATGAAGCGATTTGTGTCAAATACTGTAAAAAGACTTCTTATATTAACCCATGTTCAGAAAACGGCCCATGGTTGAGGTGGGATTACTATTATAGTAATTAGAAATTATATTAATTGACCTCTAATTTTTGAGTATTTGTATAAAAAAATTTTTATGAAACGATTTTTTTAAGGATCTTCAAAAAACTTATTGTAGCAACCTATGATTACATGTTTGTCGGAAAGTTTGTAACGCATTAAAGGAGGCATTGGATACCCCATAAAGTATATATATTATTGATCAGCTCGATGAGAGGAATCGAATAAGCCATGTCCGTCTGTCTGTCCGTCCGTCCGTCCGTCTGTCTGTTGCAATGCGTTTTTCTCGGAAAGTTTCAAAGATATTGACCAGTTTGTATGTCAGAACCAAGGTGCCGCGCCCATTTTTAGATAAAGCCCCCATACAAACTTACCACTTTTTTCGATTTTTTATATGAAAATAATTATTATTTATGAATGTTTTTACTACAAATGAGGTAACAACACTTTTTTATGGCATCCAATATCGAAAGAAAGGTGCCACGCCCATTTTTAGATATAGCCCCCATACAAACTTACCATTTTTTTTTGGATTTTTTTTTTTATGAAAAAATTATTGTTTATGAATGTATTTACTACAAATTGGGCAAAAACACTTCTAATGATATCCAACATCAAAAGAAAAGCACCACGCCCATTTTTTTGATAGGCCCCCATACAAGCCTAGCGCCCATTTATCAGATTTTTTATGAAAATAGTTCTTGTTTATGGGTATATTCACTCCAATCTGGGAAAAATCACTTTTACTGTTATCCTATGAACATGCTACCGATATGAGAAGGATTGGGCCACTATAACATATAGACCCAATACAAACTCACCTTCTATTTTTTTATTTTTTCAAGAAAATGATTAAAGTTTCGTGTGACGGGTATTTAAGCTTCGGTTCTACCGAAGTTAACGTTTTTCTTGTTTTTTTTACGTTTTTGGGTAATTTTTTGAAATTTTTGTAAAAAATAGTTGATTATTAAAAATTAAATAGTGAATGATTTGCAGTTATTCAATGACCATTTATGAAAGGAAACATCGCTATCCGGTTAAAAATAGTAATATCTACGATATATTAAATCTACGAAAAATTACTATTTTCCCATGTAATATACATGGGAAACTTCATGGGCTTTGCTGCACCATTAAATTTTATCCGATTAGAAAAAATACGGGTTCTCTTATTTTCGATATAGGACAATCCTAGGGGGTGAGCGCATAAACATTTTTTGGGCCACCTTAATGTACATTTTACAAACAAAATTATTGTCTTATTTAATAATTATGTAATTTTTTTTTTTTTATATCTTTTCGGTCGATAACTGAAACAATTGAATATGAATCTAATCATCAGCGTCTGGGTAATGGCTTCGATAGCTGTCGTCGGGAATTTGTTAGTGCTACTTGGCCGCTACTTTTACAAATCGCGAAGCAATGTCGAACACTCGCTATATTTACGCCATCTTGCGGCAAGTGATTTTCTCATGGGAGTATACTTGACATTAATTGCCTGTGCGGATCTCAATTTTCGGGGAAGTTACATCATACACGAAGAGACATGGAGGCACAGCGCTATCTGCTCGTTTGCAGGTAAGTTACAAAGAAAGCACCACACTACACATACTCAACATTTAATTTTACATTATTTTTGGTTGCAGGCTTCCTTAGCACATTTAGTTGCCAGTCGTCCACACTTTTACTAACGCTTGTTACCTTTGATAGACTGATGTCAGTAACGCGTCCGCTCAAGCCACGAGATACCGAGAAAATTAGGTGAGTTTCCAGCTTTTTTACTTGTACAACATTTTTTTTGATTGCACTGAGTACTTTGCTCGATTTTTGCATCATTACAGCATAGTACTCCGTCTGACGCTGCTCTGGGGTATCAGTTTTGCACTGGCGGCAGTACCACTTCTTCAAACTTCCTATTTTGGAAGTCACTTTTATGGAACAAACGGCGTATGTCTGTCGCTGCACATACACGATCCCTACGCCAAGGGTTGGGAGTATTCGGCGTTATTGTTTATATGCATTAACTCATTCTCATTACTCTTCATCCTTTACTCTTACATGCGCATGCTTCAAGCAATTCGAGACTCCGGTGGTGGCATGCGCAGCACACACACTGGTCGTGAATCTGTAGTAGCCACCAGATTCGCTATAATTGTAACAACAGACTGCGCATGCTGGCTACCCGTCATAATCGTTAAATTGTCTGCGCTATCAGGTGACAATTTGAAATGTTTTAAAATTATTTGAAATTATTTTAATTCGTTCTCAGGTTGTGTTATTTCGCCGGACTTGTACGCCTGGCTGGCTGTGTTAGTTTTGCCTGTAAATTCGGCACTCAATCCTATACTGTATACACTCACAACGGCAGCTTTCAAGCAGCAGCTTCGACGCTATTGTTACACCATTCCGAATTGTTCGGTGCTCGAAACGCGATCCCAGACTCAAACACAAACAGCATTTGAATCAGGACTAAGCGTAAGTTTGGCGCACTTTTCTGGTGGCGGTTCCGGTCGTAAACGAGTGTTGCATAGACAGTTGAGCTATTTATAACCAATCCGCTAATAAGTTTCCAGATCGACTGAAGTCAAAATTTATAAATAAAGTATTACGCAACATATTCCAAAAAATAAATAAAATAAAATAAAATCTTTAAAATGTTTACAAGTTTACTTAAAACACAAAGAAGATATATGAAGTTAATTCTCCATTGATGTCAGAACAGTATCATTTAATTCCGAAGTAATGTTTGTATAAATTTTAGTAAAATCCCAAGGAATTTCATCGTCAACTGATGATATCGTTGCAGTCTAGCCATGCAAACCTAAATAAAGCAGAATCAAGGGTTTACGAGCAAAGCAAGCGTCAAATCATTTTAATAAAAATGTGTGAAAGCTTTGGTATGAAACATGTTAGCTTTGTATATATATATCTAAATACATATATGTAGGTGATTACCAAGACAAGATTTAATAAAATTTTGAAAAGGGGGCTCAAATGGGGCTTTAAAATCGGAAAATACATAACTTTGAAATAACTAGATATAGAGATTTTATAATATTCGCATTGTTCAAGGGGTTTTTTAAATTTGGACTTGGGACCCAGTGGCGGTCAGAAAACCGAAATTTTATAAATTTAAATTTTTACCTATTTTGTTCTTCAGTGTATATTGATTTTACTACAAACATAGGTGGGCACAAAAAAAAATTTGTAAAAATTTTAATAAATCAATAGACTTGGTAATACCATAGACACATTTGAAAAATAGTTAAAAATATTTTAAATGTTTTCAAAAGGTTTTGTAAAATTTGGAGATCCAAAGTTGATTGGTTACCCTTTTTATACTTGCAACACATAGTGTGAAGGGTATTATCAGTTTGTCGAAAAGCTTGTAACGCATTAAAGGAGGCATCGGAGATCCCATAAAGTATATATATTCTTGATCAGCTCGATGAGGCGAGTCGATCTAGCAATGTCCGTCTGTCTGTCTGTCTATCTGTCTGTCCGACTGTCTGTCAGTCTGTTTATTTCTTGAATATGAAAGTGCCACGCCCACTTTTAGGTATAGCCCCCATACAAACTTACCGTTTTTTTCGATTTTTTGTATGAAAATATTTTTTATTTATACATATATTCACTCCAAATTGGGTAAAAACACATCTAATGTCATCCAATGTCAAATCAAATTTGCCACGCCCACAAACTTGCCGCCCATTTTCGAATTTTTGTATGAAAATGGTTATTTTAGTAATGTTTTTACTTCAAATTGGCTAAAAACACTTTTAATATCATTCAATATAAAATCTAAGGTGCCACACCCATTTTTTGGCATAGGCCACACACAACGTGAGTTGTCTCATTCCATTTCGAAGTACTATTTAAACCACTGATGATAACACATTAACAATTTTAAAATACGTGTGACGGGTATATAGCCACCGAAGTTTACGTTTCTCCTTGTTTTTATTTAAATCGAAAGAAAACAAGAAAGAATGCTGAAGTCGAGTATGCTCGACTGCAAGATACCCTGTACCCAATCTATATGTACCTTAAGTTAGGTTCTATTTTACTACCATACCTCATTGAATTGGATTTTCATAGAAAAACTTAAAAAATCGGGTATATCTTTGAATGGGGTTATACCTAAAATTTTGTTGGGCCTACCCATATTGGTCTATTTTATTGGGACTATCATAAACATAATTTATACTAAATTTGAACTTCCTAGAATAAAAAAACAATGACGTTTTTATGCAAAACCCCAAAATTTTGGGGTAGATTTATATGGGGGGGTACTCCTTAAAATAGGTCTAGAGAAAAACCGTTTGTAAGTGCACACTTGACGGCCTAGGAAAGCTCTACCTCTTATAGTCTCCGAAATAATCGTTTTCATACGGCAGACAGCATGACAGACGGACGGATGGACAGACAGACATAGCTAGTTCGACTCCCCTTCCAATGCTGATCAAGAATATATAGACATACTTTATAGGGTCTATCTTGCCTCCTTCTGTCTGTTGTATACATTTGCACAAACTTAATATACCCTTTTACCCTTTGGGTACAGGGTATAAAAAAAAAAAGGGACAACGTTAACTTCGGTGGAACCAAAGCTTAAACGCCCGCCACATATGGGTTTTGTTTATTTTTGATCATCAGTGGCTTTGGTAAAATTTGGTGAAGGGATGGAGTTCAGACACAATAATGTGGTAAAATGTTAACCTAAGGACATAACAATCAACATTTTGACTTTTTATTGGGGTATATGCAATAGTAGGCTGATCCTTATAATATCTGTTTTCACCATTTGGAGTGAATACATAGATTCATAAATAATTAATGTTTTCACACAAAATATACAATATGGGCGGAAAACTCGTATAGTACCTTAGTTTTGACTTTAGATGACATAAGAAGTGTTTTTACCCAATTTGGAGTGAATATATTAGTAAATACTAGTTATTTTCATACAAAAAAATCGAAAAAAATGGTAAGTTTGTATGGGGGCTCTAACTTAAAATGAGCGTGGCACATTGATTTTGACACTTGAACTGTTTAGGACTGAGAAAACTTAATTTTCGAGGTTCAGGTCAATATGTAAGAGAATGAAACGCATAAATGCAGACAGACGGACAGACAGACAGACGGACATGGCTAGATCGACTTGTCTCGTCCTGCTGGTCAAGAATATATATTCTCTATAGTATCTACGATGTCTCCTTTAATGCGCAACAAACTTTCAGACAAATTGAAAATTCCATCCATGCTGTATGTTGCGGGTATAAAAAATTATTCTGCATTCATCTAACTCAAAAAATAATGCACACAGATAATTATTTGTATGACTTACGGCATTACCAATTTTTAGTGCTTGTGGTGAAAATTTCGTTGAAATGCATTATGTAAAGTAAGTACTCGGTAACCGTTTTTATTGATTATCGTGGTGTGGTTCCCTCTGAGTTTCTCCCGGATGGTCAAACGGTTATTAAGGACTTGATATATTTATCCGTTTTGGAGGTCGCCTAAGCGAGAACATTCGCAGAAAACGGCCGAAATTGTCGAAGACAACCCGTGGATTTTAAACGACAACAACGCGCACATCTTATCGAGCCGTGATTATTAAGGAGTACAAAGGCAAAAACTCAATAAATACCATCGAGAAACCACAGTATTTGCCAGATTTGGCTCCCCTGTGACTCTTTCTAGTTCCTAAAACTAGCATTACCTCTTTGGGGAAGGCTTCTGCCCCAGGGCCTCCACAAGAAAGGGGCTCCGACAATAAAGATAAAAAAATAACTACATTTTGTAGGGTCAGCAACTTCTACGTGCGCCTGTAGGACCATGACATTTCGAAGTCAATGAGGAGTTTAGTGCAACGGGGAGAAGTCACAGGATATATTGATTAGAGATGGTCGGCGAATAAATCAAACATATCTGAACTTCTCTTGTTGATAGATGCTTCTAAATCTTTAGTGGGTCATTTTCAGCAGTCAGAGCTTAACTCAAAACTCTCAAAATCGCTTTAACATCATGTTAAAATACGGTGAATTAAACCCGAGTGCGAAGATGCACTCATTGATCGATGTTAACACATAAATCTGCATTATATTACACTGTTTTTAAATCCTTCTTTTAAGGAACTTAGTTTTGTTACCTGTCGAGACACGTAACGAACTTCTCACTTCCGTTTGCGAAAGAAATCACTGTTACAGATCGATTTTCCGAGTTTGCAGATAAATCTCCAGAACAGAAAACGAGATATCGACACAAATAAACTATTATGCAAAAAATATTAAAAACATATTAGATTCTAAAAACCATATCCAAAAGTGCAAAGTTCCACTACTTCGAAAACTTGCTAGATAACTTCTTTATGTGCCAACTTTATCGGTTTCCAGTGAAAAAGTTTTCTCGACATTGAGTTGGATATTAGAAAAACATTTCATATTAGTGAAGCCACAGCAAACGCTTTACAACCATTTTTAGGTGACCATCAATGAAATCCTTGATTGACGCGGTCAATATGAATGGCAAATACAAAGGAAACAAGGAAAAACGTTAACTTCGATGGAACCCAAGCATAAATACCCGCTACACGAATCTTTGAATAGTTTATGTGTGACCATCAGTGGCTTATATACATTTATAAATATATAGACGAAAAAACTTAATTTTTCATACAAAAGTTGAAAAAAAATCGGTTAGTTTGTATGGGGGCTATACATAAAAATATAAGAAATGTTTTTACCGAATTTGGAGTAAATAAATTCATAAATAATACCAATTTTTATTCAAAAATTGAAAAATGGGTGGTAAATTTGTGTGAGGGCTACACCTAAAAATGGGCGTGGTAATTGTTTTTTGATATCGGATGTCGTTAGAAGTGTTTTTATTCAATTTTGAGTGAATATATTCATAAATAATACCTATTTTCATACAAAAATTCGAAAATGTGCGGTAAATTTGTATGAGGGCTATACCTAAGAATGGGCGTGGCACCTTGGATTCGACTTTGGATGACATAAGAAGAGTTTTTACCCAATTTGAAGTGAATGCATGCATAAATAATACCTATTTTAATACAAAAATTCGAAAATTTTTGGTAAGATTGTGTGGGGGCTACATCTAAAAATGGGCGTGGCAACTTTGGTTTTAACATAAAAAGTAGTCGTTGCCGAGAAAGCTTAAGTTCCAAATTTCGGCGTAATGTCTATATACCTTCATCAAACAAAATGCGTAGAAATAAACAGACAGACAGACAGACAGACGGACATGGATAAATCGATTCGTCTCATCGAGCTGATCTAGAATATATATACTTTATGGGGTCTACGACGTCTCCTTCAATGAGTTGCAAACTTTCCGACAAACTGAATATACCCGTTTACACTGGGTGCATGTCATAACGCCCAGTGTCATAAGACACACATTTTTGTGTCATTACGCCCACGGGCTTAATGACACTTTTAAAGGGAAAACGGGCCCCCCCCAAAAGTGAAAGACCAAAGTGTGACTTCCAAAAACTAAGCATGATATTCTCAAACGGTTTTTGTAATATTTTGAAAAGGAATGGATGGTCATAGTAAGAATAATATCTTCGTTTCATCGATGTTTTCTCTGTGCGCTCACAGATTATGCGAACAACTAGCTCTTTAGAATCCTTCAACGCGGTATTATCGAGACAATTACAGAAGCATGGCCGATTTATAAAATTTCTCGAAGTTGTTCGAGATGAGGACTATGCTTTGTCCGTTATGCTAGCCAGTGCTATTGATGGCGATGTAACCGCTATTAGCACAAAGCGCAAAAAGCAAAAGAAAATAAAATTGAAGACCTTCTCAAGGATTTGGAGAGCAAAAACATTTCCGTAATAGAATTTTTTAGTTGTCTCTTAAACGAAAATAATGACCTAAGTAAGTGGGACACCAGCTTCAAAAATGAAGAGTTATCTTCAGATTCTGAAGAGGAGGAATCTGACAGCAATTTGCACTTCAGTCAAATGACTGATGCTTTAAAATTCATCATTTGTCTTGACAAACCGAGAGATGTGGTACTTCTGCCTCGCAACCACTTCAAGATATCTTTTAAGTGCCACACAAATTTACAAAATCGAACTGCTAACTCTTTATTGCTCTGCCCATATTGTAGACAAATAGTTAATAATCACATTAAAGTTTTTCAATAAAATATTTAAAAATGTAATTGTTTTGTTTTTCTTACTTTTTTATGGGCGTTATTGTGTCATAACGCCCATAAAAAAGTGGAATAAAGCCCGGCGTGCGGTATGTCACATTTCAAAGTGTCATTACGCCCGTGGGCTAATGACACAAAAATGTGTGTCTTAGGACCCGTGGGCCTTTTGACACTGGGCGTTATGACATGCACCCGTTTACACTATGTGTGGCGGGTATAAAAATCGATTATCAGCGTTTGTGCCATGTTGTGGCCACTCACTTATCTTAATTGGAACACTTTTAAAAGTATAATTTAATCTAAGCACCTGGTTGTTCACCAGGTGCTTGGATTAAATTTCACCATGAAGTTGGTCAAATTTGTATGGAGGCTTTATGTTATATTAACCCGATCCTAGCCATGTCGATAGTGTTCACTTAGGCGGACATTGGAATAGATTTTACCAAATTTTAATTGGATTCATTCAGAAAAAATAAATGTTTACAAAAACTCGAAAATGGCCTATGCCTAAAAATGGGCGTGGCACCCTGGATTTGACATTGGATAACATAAGAAGAGTTTTTACCCAATTTGGAGTGAATATATTCATAAATAATACCTATTTTCATGGAAAAATTTCGAAAATGGGCGGTAGATTTGTAAGGTTGCTATACCTAATAATGCGCGTGGCACCTTAGTATGGACATTGGATGACATAAGAAGTGTTTTTACCCAAATTAAAGTGAATATATTAAAAAAATAATACCTATTTTCATAAATAATATCTATTTTCATAAAAATGTGCGTGGCACCTTGATTCTGACCTTCAAACTGCCTAGGAATATCTCATGTGAATATCTTAATAACATTCTGAGTAAAGCGCATCGCAACAAACGAATAGACAGCTGATCAAGAATATATATACTTTATGGGGTCTCCAATGCCCCCTTAAATGCATTACAAACTTTTAGACAAACTGAATATACCCGTTCACACTATGTGTTACGGGTATAGAAAGGGAACAGCCGAAAATGCTTCTTAAATTTGCAGAGCGCGCATTGAAGTCGTTAAAATCATTCGTCGAATCTAAAAGATACGATTTTGATAAATACAAAGAAGCACCAATCACGCATCCGAAAAATAAGTGTCAAATTAAATCAACTTGATTACAAAAAAGCACAAGACGCTAGTCTTTCACCCTGAAACAAATTTAAAGTGTTCGGTTTTGTTACAGTAATTAATCAAGTTTGTGTTTCTCTCACTGATTGCATGCTTACAAAGCTCTTCGTTCGAGATTTGGCTTTCTTAATTATCTAGAAGAGATGGATGGTACAAATTTGTATGCTGCTGCAGAGAAATTGAATAAAGTTTACAAAGACGATTTAGAACCTTGCCTTGGTAATAAGTTAGTTAAATTTGTATCTTAAATAGTATTATAAAAAAAAATACACAACAAGACAAGGAAAAACGTTAACTTCGGTGGAACCGAAGCTGAAAAACCTACATGGGCGTGGCGTCTTGGTTTTGACCCTGAAATGAAAAAAGAAATGTTTTTACCCAATTGGAAGCGAGTACATTCATAAATAATTACTATTTTTAAACAAAAAATCGAAAAAAATCGATAAGTTTGTATGGGGGCTATACCTAAAAATGGGCACAATCCTCTCATTTTCGAACTTAACCTAGTCGTTGCCGAGAAAAGCTTAAGTTTAAAATTTCAGCCCAATATCTTTATATCTTCATCGAATAAATCGCATAGCAACAAACAGACGGACAGAAGGACAGACAGACAGACGGACATGGCTAGATCGATTTCGTCTCATCGAGCTGATCAAGAATATATATACTTTATGGGGTCTCCGATGCCTCCTTCAATGCGTTACAAACTTTTGGACAAACTGATTATACCCGTTTACACTATGTGTAACGGGTATAAAATTGGCCAATAGAAGGAGCCATTTTACTTCCGCATTCTTGAAAATCAAAATTTCCGAACTTTGCAATTACACTTGGAATGTACTTGGTTTTGATGGTCTCGAATTGCACTGGAGAGCGCTCATTTTCAAAAATGAAAATTATAAAGAATAGGCTCCGAACGACGATGGAAGAAAAACCGGCTATCGAAGCTAACCCTTCTTAGTACTGAATGTGATTTACACCGGGAGCTAGATTTCAGCAAAATCATCAATGACTTTTCGATTAAAAAAAGCTCGCAAAGTTGCATTCGTTAACGCGTTGTTTTAGTTTTTAATAAAATGTATTTGATCTTAATAAAGTACTACATTCTTTTGTTGATATAATTTTTATTTGCTGACAATACATTTTGAAAGACTTGACAGAAACAAAATACTTCTTCTTCAACTCGAAAATAATAATAATTAGGGGCCTCTACTCCTTCGTTGCTCCAATGCCTTCACACTTCCAAATCGGGACCTGGCAATATAACTTAAAAGTTGTAGATTAAAGCTTTTATTATTATACCCATTACTCATAGTGTAAACGGGTATATTCAGATAGTCCGAAAGTTTGTAACGCATAAAGGAGGCATCGGAGACCCCATAAAGTATATATATTATTGACTAACCATTTCCGTCTGTCCTTCTGCCTGTTTGTCAGTCTGTCTGATGCGATGCGTTTTACTCAGAATGTTTTTAACACTGCACGTTCACGCTGAAAAGAGGCTTTTGCCCTGCAATCACTCTCAACAATGTAAATATCCCTCAAGTTAACTTCGTCAAATATTTGGGAATGATATTAGAGAAACGGCTAACTTGGCGCAAGCACATATCTATGATAACTGGAACTTGTCGAGCGAAACTGAAAAACTGAACTGGCTTTTACGTCCAGCCAGTAAACTACGGCTTAGACAATAAGTTACTTATCTATAAAATAGTTATTATGCCATCGTGGAGATATGGGATACAACTGTGGGGCACTGCCTCGAAAGCCCATATTGAGCGTGTACAAAGACTGCAAAGTAAGACTCTATCTGCAATGCCCCCGTGGTTTGTTCATAACACTGTCATTAGCAACGACTTAGATGTGCCATCAGTCTTTGATGAAATAAATCGACACAGCTCCAGATACAACGATCGTCTAGGTGATCACATTAACCCATTGGCTTCGGCTCTCGCTGTCAACACATGCAGAAGGCGCCTCAAGAGATTCCACCCATAAAATCATTTTTGACGAATCGGAAAATAAAATCTAAATTAAATAACACCTACTCACAAACAGAAAAACTAGAAAATGGAATAACGCAGGGTTCATCTCTGTCGGTCATTCTTTTTTATTGCATTTAATGAGATTAGTTCTATTATATCAAATAATCCATACTTAGAACACTGCATCTATGCAGATGACCTTTATATTTTAAGTAACTTGGCTGACAATCATTTAACAATCTCTAATTTTAATGACGTTCTTAACAATATTGTAACATGGTCAAAAACCTCTGGCTTGCAAATTTCTTTTTGTAAAACAAAAACCATCCACATATGTCGGAAAAGAAACTGTAAAATGATTAATCAACAATTGATATGTGAGAATAAAATAATTGAAAATGTTAATAAATTAAGAATATTAGGAATATACTTTTCCACTAATTACAAGTGGAATGCGCATTTACAGCATCTTAAAAATTCTCTTGCCAGTAGAGTTAATTTTATTACATTTCTTGCTAGTAATAAAAGTAATGTTCATATAAACACACTTGTATATCTTGTAAAAACATAAGTAATAAGTAAAATCGAATACGGCTTGTTTTTATATGGGAACTGTCTAAAAACAACAAAAAAAATCATTGAACCAAGATATCACCAGGCAGTGCGGTCATATATGTATGCCTATAAAACAACAAACGTTATTAACTTAAGAGCAGAAGCCAATCTCCCATCCATTGAACAACTATCACAGGAGGTTCTATTAAACCTTTTACCGAAATTATTAACATCACTCAGCTCCATCATTGATGAATATGTGAAAATCGCTATTAGGAACATCAATTCAAATAAATCCAAAAATCCATCAGCTATCACAAGTGCGTTGTTAGAGGCATCTCGGCATGGTATTGAGTTAACCCAACAAAATTAAGAATTTAACTCCCCCTCCGTGGAAAATCAGCCCATCACAATGTGACATTTCTCTGTCACACTACATCAAATCCAATACTCCAGACGATAAATTTCATCAAATATTTCTTGATAAATGCAACGCGATGAAATCCAGTGGCTGGTCACTTATATTCACTGACGGATCAAAAGATTCATCAACTTCATACGCCACTCTCAACGAACAAGGAGAACACTTGAAAATTGCGCAGATGCTTAACTTCTGCTCAATATTCACGGCGGAAGGTTGCGCCATACTTAATGCACTACAAAAAACAACCGATAAAACCATTATATGTACGGATAGTCTATCAGTCCTAAAAGCTGTATTAAATCCATCGCGATCAAAGTGGAACATTGTTAATAATATTAAAGATATTTTAGTTAACAAAACTCGATACACAAAACTTCTATGGGTCCCGGGCCAATGTGGGATACAGGGTAACGTTTACGCTGATAATGCAGCAAAACATGCCAATAAAGCTCCTCTCTTAACAGATACAACTATGGAGAAGATTGATATCAAAATACACATCAAAAACTCCCAAAGCTTAAAACAAAGACAGGATTGGGAATACTACTCACATCACCACTACAAAGCAGTTAATAGTTCCTTAAGTACTACCATCTATCCCACCCAATGCTACAAACAAAAAATTAGAAGCTTCTCCAGACTACGCCTGGGGGACACCATTGCTACTCATCAACATCTTCGGATGGGACAAGCTTCTCCCAAATGTCAATACTGCAACAACAATCTCACAGTCCAGCATATACTATCCGACTGCACTGCACTCCATCAACTAAGACGTAGCATATTCAAAGATAAGAACCTACTCAATTTAATAACAAGCCCAACATTCGACAATATAGAAAATATGTACTACTTTATAAAAAGAGCAAAATTTGTAATTTAAATTAATATTTATATGTACAAATAAATTTATAAGTACAGAGCTGAAATAAATAGTAATAATACTAATAATAGTTATATTCAAATTGTCGGAAAGTTTGAAACGCATTAAAGGAGACATCGTAGACCCCATAAAGTATATATATATTCCAGATCAGCTATATGAAACGAGACGATCTAGCCATGTCCGTCTGTCTGTCTGTCCGTCTGTTGATTTCAATACGATTTACTCTGAGACTACAGGAGATATTTAGCAGAAATTTGAAACTTTAGCTTTTCTCGGGAACGACATTGCCAAGTTTGAAAATGAAAGTGCCACGCCCCATGAACAATTGCCGCCCGTTTACGATTTTTGTATGAAAATAGACATTAATATGAATGTATTCACTTTAAATCTTGTAAAAACACTCCTAGTGTCATCCAACGTCAAAACCTATCTGTGAAGGGCATTATCATTTTGTCAGAAAGTTTGTAACGCATTAAAGGAGACATCTTAGACATCTTGTTTAAAAAAACTATACGACGACGAGACAAGTCGATCTAGCCATGTCCGTCTGTCTGTCTGTCTGTTCGTCTGTCTGTCCGTCTGTATGTATGCGATTCATTCGCTCAGTTTAAAAGATATTGACCTGAAACTCGGAACTTAAGCTTTTCTCAGTCCTGAGCAGTTTAAGTGTTAAAATCAAAGTGCCACGCCCATTTTAAGGTATAGCCCCCATACAAACTTATCGTTTTTTTCGGATTTTTCTATGAAAATAGCTATTATTTATGAATGAAGTCACTCCAAGTTGGATAAAAATACTTTTAATGTCATCTAATGTTAAATCCAGGCTGTCACGCCCATTTTTAGCTTTAGCCTCCATACAAACTTACCACCCATTTTCGAATTTTATATGAAAATAGCTATTAACTATGAATGTAGTCACTCCAAGTTGGGTAAAAATACTTCAAATGTCATTCAATGTCAAATCCAAGCTGCCACGCCCAAGCTGCTATAGACCCTATACAAATTTACCGCCCATTTTCGAATTTTTGTATAAAAATAGGCATTAATTATGAGAATATTCACTCAAATTTGGGAAAAAACACTTCTAATGACATTCAATAACAAAACCATGGTGCCATGCCCATTTTTAGCCATACAAACTTATCGATTATTTTCGAACAAATGTATGAAAAAGAAATTATTTTCGAATATATATTTATAAATATATTTAAGCCATTGATGATCACACATAAACTATTTAAAGATTCGTGTGACGGGTATTTAAGCTTCGGTTCCACCGAAGGTAACGTTTTTTCTTGTTTTAGTGTTCTTTTGAAAAGTTCTGTTCTGTACTGTTGTTTTTGTCATGATCCTGTTTTCACCAGTGAAGATCCAATGACATCGTCAAATTTTCGTTTGGAAACTGATATAATTATGTATGAAAAGGAAACGAGATAATTGTTTAAAACCAATCTCAAAGGCTTTTGGAATAGCCAAGCCAATTCATTGACTTTCCCAGCTGAAGTTATATAAGCTATCCCTTTTACCCAGGTTCAATGTTGAAAATAACGCTCTACACTAGATTGTTTATTTAATAAATATATTATATACTCCATTTAGTTAAGAACAAATCTCTCTTGTGAGAGCTATTTAAACAGAAATGAAAATCATAATGGCCTGTTTGTACAATAAATTCGTGGCAATATAAATAAAAAAGGAATTAATTAATTATCCGTATTAGTCGATTTGGAAAGATTTTATTAGTTTGCAAATTAATCAGAAACTATTTCAATTTACTATAAAATATACGAAAGTTTGCAAACCAATGTTTTAAATTTTTTTCAAAATTTTCAAATTTTTGACGGAAATTTAAAATTTTTGAACTTTGTCCATGTATAGCAATTAATTACAAATTACCGCAAATATTTGAAAACATTTGCTAACTTCGATGGTTTGTAAATATGTAGATTAAATAGTTTTCAAAGTTTTAGTCAATTCGAAGATTTTCAAAGTTTTTTTTTTTAAATGTACAAACTTTTCGAAAATTTTCATATTTTTCAAAATTTGCGAAATTTTCAAAATTTTGGAAAATAAGCAAACTAACATAAGTAAACTACAAAAATTTCCATAATTTGCAAATTTGGCCAATACGTCGCAAATGTTTGCTGGGTCGCGACATCATTCAACATATGCTTCTGACCAGACTGCGTTGATCAATTGAACTGTGACTTATGACTGAATTTTGAAAACTCAAAGTTCAGTCATAAATGTCAAAAATTTTAAGTAAAACAAGGAAAAACGCTAACTTCGGTGGAACCGAAGCTCATATACACGCCACACGATTCTTGGAATAGTTTATTTATTATTATCAGTGGCTTAGGTAAAATTTGGAGAAGGGTTGGGTGGGAGTCAATAGTCCGATACAACCAAAGTTTAAGACACATACAACAAACATTTTCTTTAAAAAAAATCAGAAAATGGGAGCTTAGTTTATATGGGGAATATATGTATGTTATAGTTGGCCGAACCTTATTATATCGTTGGTGTGTAAATACGGTCTAATTAGAAGTGTTTTTACACATTTTGCAGTGAATTCATTCATATATAATACCTATTTTCATACCGCTCATTTTAAAAAAAATAGTTCGAACCTAGGCGGTAAGTTTGTATGGGGACTGTACCTAAAAATGGGCGTGGCATCTTGGTTTTGACATTGGATGACATAAGAAATATTATTACCCAATTTAAAGTGAAAATATTCATAAATAATAAATATTTTCATACAAAAAATACGAAAATGGGCGGTAAGTTTGTATGGTGGCTATACCTACAAATGGGCGTGGCACCTTATACTTTATATTGGATACTTTACATAGATAATGTAAAAAGTGTTTTTACCCAATTTTGAGAGAATACATTCATAATTATTAACTATTTTCATTAAAAACAAGAAAAACGTTAACTTCGGTAGAACCGAAGCTTAAATACCCGTCACAAGAATCTTTAAAGAGTTTATGAGTAATCATCAGTGGTAACCCAAGTTTACACACAATATTAATTTAAAATTTTGAGCTAAAAATACAGATATGTTTAAAAACATATTTCTCGAATATATCTGGAAACGGGCGGAAAGGTTGTATGCAAGAAACACCTGAAAATGGGCGTGGCACCATGATATTGGAAGAGTTTTTACCCAATATGGAGTAAATTCATGAATAAATAATATCCATTTTCATACAAAAAATCGAAAATGGTCCGAAAGTTTGTATGGGGGCTATACCAAAAAATGGGCGTGGCACATCTGATTTGACATTGGATGACATTAGAATGTTTTTAGCCAAATTGGAGTGAATATATGCATAAATAATTAGTTTTTTTTTACAAAAATTCGGAAAAATCGGAAAAAATGGAAAGTTTATATGGGGGCTATGCCTAAAAGAGGGCGTGGCATTTTGGTTTTGACACTGGATGACAAAAGAAATGTTTTTACACAATTGGGAGCGAATACATTCATAAATAATTACAATTTTTATACAAAAAATCGGAAAATAACGGTAAGTTTGTATGGGGGCTATACCTAAAAATGGGCGTGGCACTCTAATTCTCGAACTCATAATAGTCGTTGCCGAGAAAAGCTTAAGTTCCAAATTTCAGCTTAATATCTTTATATCTTCAACGAAAAAGATGCCTAGAAATATACAGACGGACAGACAGACAGACGGACAGACAGACAGACGGACAGACAGACGGACATGGCTAGATCGATTTGTCTCGTCGAGCTGATCAAGAACATATATACTTTATGGGGTCTACGACGTCTCCTTCAATGCGTTACAAACTTTCAGACAAACTGAATATACCCTTCACACTCGCTCTGAGCATGAGACTTCGTTTCTTCTTGTTTTTGTTTTCTCTTGAGCGCATTGAGTTGAGCTATTCGTGTGAAGTTCTTTCAACGAGCATCGTGAGCGAGCGATACGATTGACGTTCGCACAATGAGACTCAGTAAGTGAGAGAATGACTGAAAAACTCAATGCAAAAGATCTTCACATTATTTTGCCTTGTTGATTAAAAGAAATACATTTTTTTTCAAACAACAATTTTAATTTATTTTAAATGGGATCCATTATTTCACTAAACCCTTCACTGTCGAGGAACAGAAATGGTTTTCCATCCATGGTGACAATTTTTATTATTGAAGAAATAATGGAATTTTCACTCGTGTGATATGTCACTTTTCTTTTTTTTTCACATTGTTGTATTTCGGTGATTTCGTTATTGTCCCATGCTTTAAAAATTTCAGCATGTTTTGTAGTCAAATGCCGTTTTAAATTTGTAGCATGAGTACCTGACAATTTTAAACCACACACATTACAAAGTGACTTATTTTCTTGTGTATTGTATTTAAAAAATAAATGCACTTTTTTATTTAGCTCCCTTCCCATTTTGCACAAAATATAATTCAATAAACCGCACAACTCACGGCAGTGGTGCGACCAATACTTCTGTATGGAATCAGCGTCTGGTGGCCAACACTCGATAAAGTGACCATCCGCAACCGTTTACAGAAGGTTCAAAGGAGTGCGGAGATATGCATTAGCGGTGCTCTACGCACCACACCAACTGATGCACTAAATACTCTACTACACCTATTACCTCTAGATCTCATAGCCAAAGAACTGGCAACGAACACAGCTATGAGAATCAGAGAGACAGCAGGCTAGCTCAATTGCAACTACGGACACTCGAAGATACTCAACTTTCTAATGTCCTCACCACCAGTCACTGACTACTGTACGTCATACCCAACTTTTGGTAAGAAGTACAAAATCTCGAACCCAACAAGAGCTCAATGGGAAGACCTACCCCATTTTGAAACTAACGCCATTAATATTTTTACAGACGGGTCCAAAACCGAGGGAAGGGTAGGAGGAGGTATCTTTTCCCCGCACCTGGAGATCAGCGAATCCTTCAGACTTCCTGATCACTAAAGCGTTTTTCAAGCTGAAATGATTGCCATACACGAAGCTATGCATTTTCTGGGACACCACTCAATTCGTAGACAAAAAGTACACATCTTTTCGGATAGTCAGGCTGCCTTAAAAGCACTTGACTCGTGTAATAACACTTCCAAAACTATCTCCCGCAAATCTCTCAACGAGATGGCGGAGCAATGGGACATTTGCCTCACATGGGTTCCGGGTCATCAAGAAATATTTGGTAATTGCGAAGCAGTTAGATTGGCCAGAGAAGGCACAAATTCCGTTATTCCTCCTGGAAGGAGTTCGACTGGAATTCCTACGGCCTCTCTGAAACTGAAACCACAAACCCAAAATGTAATATCTCGAGACTTACGTGGCCAGAGTATAGCACCAAACGAACAGCCCAGCTCATGCGCCACAATAGACAGACCCTATCCGTGATGGTGGGCGCTCTCACGGGACATTGCCTGGTGGGAAGACATGCCGTCCGACTAGGGGTAAACTCAAATGACTTCTGTAGGAGCTGTAGAAACGAGGAAGAGGAGGAGACAGTAGAACATTTTCTCTGCCACTGCCCAGCCCTTGGTAGAACAAGGTTTACCGTACTTGGTAGGCCATTTCTTAATAGCCTGGCGGAGATTCTATCAGTCAAGATTGGTGCAGTAGCCGCCTTCATAAGGAAATCGAGCTGGTTCGAGTAGGAGGATAATAGAGATCATATGGTATCACAATGGGCCTTTTTGGCCTAGGTGACGTCGCGAGAATTCGCGGCGGCCATTTTAACCTAACCTAACCTATAGGGTCTAAGATGTCCCCTTTACAAACTTTCTGACAAAATGAAAATACCCTTAACACTATGTGTGACGGGTATTAAAATATTCTTTATTATATTTTTAGGTATTCAAATATTTTTTATTGTTTCGAGTAACGCATAAAAGCAACAACATATTCCGTTGGTAACTACAACAACCAACAAATCCTTGAGGAGTCACAAACGCTCGAATGTACATAGATACGTATTCTTGTACGAAGTAATGAACGCATTGTGGAAAAGGACAGTCGGACATGAATTGATTGTGTCCCAATAACATCTCCATTAATATGAACAACTATTTATTTCCTGGCCACTGCATCTAATCGCACTTTGACCTTTTTCAATTCGTATTTAAACTGTTTTTCTCTTCTCACTATAATATCTCGTGCAAAATATATTTAGGACAAAACTAACTGCCACATGAAAATGTATGCACGTGCAATGAAATACTAGTATAGTGTTCATGGTGGCTTGGAAAACAAATTAGTGTACAGACATTTGGATATTTTTTTTAGTGAGAAGAAAGCAAAAGTTCAAATAAATAAAATGCGTTGTCAAGTGCGAAACCTAAAGGCAATATTTCGTTTTATTCATGCTCTCAGATAACGAAAAGACATAGAATGCCAATCGGAAATGAAATTTAACATCTTCATTGTTACAATCAGAACAAGGGTGACAATAGCCAAAAAGCAAATCATGATTAGCCCTCAAAAATGACCGATACAAAAAAAAAAATTAAACTCCTTAAGTTTACTAAAACCGAAACGTAAATAACCTGAACGAAAGAATACAAATTATTACCAGTAAAAACTAAAAAAAATCAATTTTATACAGAGCATGTACTGCGAATATTTTGATAACAAGTGTGAGAAAAAAAGCTTTGACTGACGGATAGGACGGATGGAGCTATATCGACTTGTTTTCTAAGAACCTCCCGGAAGAAGCGATTAAATCTTTTTATACCTTGTACCCAAAGGGTAAAATGTTATATTAAGGACCAAAAAATTTTAGTTATAGCCGCCATACAAGTTTAGTTCATTTTGCAAATTTTTGTATTAAAATCCAATATGGTACTAAGATAGGACTTAACTTAAGGTACATAAAACTTGGGTACAGGGTATCTTGCAGTGGAGCATACTCGACTGCAGCGTTCTACCTTGTTTATGCCTGAATGTGTGGTTTATTGAAGTGTATTGAATGAATTGTTAAAACAAAAACAACATAAATGCATAGTAAAAAACTAAAACAAAAAAACAAGAAAAATCGTTAACTTCGATGGAACCGACACACATTGGTCCAGAAGTCTTTTTTTAGGCATAAAGTCGGAATTTTGATGTGAATGTATCGCATTTTTGAATTACTTAAAGTAGATAAAATAGAAAAACGTTAACTTCGGTGGGACCGAAGCTAAAATACCCATCACACGTAGTTATGAATAGTTAATGTGTTATCATCAGATAAAACTACGAGATGGGAGGGGGTCAATAGTCTGATACAACTCAAGTTTAGACACAATATTGGTTTCAAATTTAAACCTAAACATACAGATATTCAAAAAATATTCTAGACTAATTGATAAGTTTGTGTGGGGCCTATACGCAGAAATTTGCGTGGCACTTTCATTTTCGAATTTTACCTGGTCGTTCCCGAGAAATGCCTAAGTTTAAAATTTAAGCTAAATATCTCCAGTAGTCTCCGAGTAAAGCGTGTTGAAATACATAGAGAGATGGACGGACAGACGGACATGGTTAGATCGACTCGTCCCATCGAGCTGATCAAGAATATACACACTATATGGGGTCCACGACATCTCCTTCAATGAGTTACAAACTTTAGATTTTCATACTTTAAAAGGACAATTTGTCCACTGTATAAATACTAATGTCTTTGATCTTTCGTTAGTTTTATGATAATGGGGCCTTTAAACCGGTAAAGCCATATTTTTGGACCATCTGATGGCACTCCGTCAAGTTGGAAGCTGTATAAGAAAATAAATGGAATATTAGCAGCAAATAAGGCCATTATTTTTGATGGTTTGATGGTTGAAAGCAGTAAGTTAAGTATGTAGTTATACGAGGTGTGTTCAAAAAGTATCGCATATTTTGTGTGTGTTTTTTTTTTTAAATTATATCTATTTTGTCCTCTTTAAAGTAATCCCCTCCCGATAAAATACACCTATGCCAACGTTTTTTCCAATCCTCGAAACATGCCAAATTGTCCTTTTCCGGTATAGCCATCAGCGCCTTCTTCGATTTAGCTTTTATCTCCTCAATCGACTCGAAACGCGTTCCCCGGAGTGGTCTCTTGAGTTTTGGGAATAGCCAGAAGTCACACGGTGCCAAATCAAGCGAATACGGTGGTTGCGGAACGATATTGGTTGGATTTTTGGCAAAAAAGTCATGAAAAATCAGTACAGTTTTTAAAAAAAATCATCATTTTTGGTACCAATCGAGACTCGACACGTTTGAGGCCCAAAAACATCTTCCAAAATGGTATTAATTGATCCTTTCGATACGCCAATTTCATCAGCAATGTCTCTCATAGTTAATCGACGGTGTGCAAGCACTAATTCTTTTACTTTTTGGATGTGAGCATCGTCCGTTGAGGTCGATGGTTGATCAGGGAGCTCTTCGTCTTCAACACTTTCGCAACCTTCTTTCAACAATTTATACCAATCAAATGTTGTTGATTTTGGTAGAGCTCGGTCCCCATAAGCCTTCTTCAACATTTTTATTCCATTTATTCCATTCAGAAAAAAAAAAATTAATACAGGTTCTTTGATCCATTTTTTGAATAGGTAAAAATCGAAGACGATCCAAAACACGTGCAAGCAAAGCAGCTGTCAACAATTAATTGAACATTCAAAATGGCCGAGCTTGTCGGCATAAGTGAGAGACATGAATACCAACATAACGCCACAAAAAAAACGAAATTCGAATATACGTAACCCGCGAAAATTCAAAATTCGCGATAATGTTTGAACACACCTCGTATACATGTTGAACTTATCTTTCTTAAATTTTTTTTTTAAATTTTTTTTTATTATTTTATTTTTTTTTTAAATTATAATTTTTATTTTTTTATTATTAATATGTTTTTTTTTTTAAAAATATATTTTATTTAAAAAAATTTTTTTTTGTTATTAAAATTTTTTGAAAATTATGGGGTTTTTGTTATTTTGGGGTTTTTTGGTAAAAGTTTTTTTTGGAAAATTTAATATTTAATTAAAAAATAAAAAAAATAAAAAAAATAAATTAATTAATTTAAAAAATAAAAAAAAAAGTTAGTAAAAAAGGAGGTTAAAAAAGGAAGGTTTTTATTTAAAAAAAAGTTTTTTTATTAAATTTTAATAAAATTAAAATTTTTTTTTAAAAGGAAAAATTTTTTATTATTAAAAAATAAAAAATTTAAAAAAAAATAGAAAAAATTTTGGAGAAAATTTCAACCGCTTTTTATAAACGTTTCCCACAAATTTTGCCAAAATATTATAAAAAAAAATTCGATTTTATTGTTTAAAAAGTTTTAAGGGGACGGGGGGGTTTTCCGGGGGCCCCTTCCTTATTTTTTTTAAAATTTTAAAAATTTTTAGGTGGGTTCGTGATAAATTTTGTGTGGGGAATCCTCTTTTATTTTTTTATTAAAAAAAAAAAAAAAAACGAATTTTGAAAATCCCAACTAAATAAAACCCCTTAATAACTGAATAGTAACCATTTAAAGTTGCAGTTTGTCGAAAATGGTTAGGAGTACGAAGTAATTGTGGTAAGGGTTTGTAGAGACTAGAACTAGAAAAATATATTTTAAAGTGGCGTTTCACGTTTTTCTTTATTTTTTTTTCTTCTTTTGATAAAAGTTTTAAGTTTTATATAAAATTTTAATTTGCGTACACACTAATATCGAAAAAAAATTATATAGAATTTGGCAACTGACACGCACGAACTGCGACCAACTGCAATAACACAAAAATTGGAGAGAAAACTTCGCTATACTCGAGCGTCGAGTCACCGGATAGCTTAAGACACAATAGATACTTAAATATTGCGATTAATACAAGAAAATATGTGCTCCACAAAAAACGATGTAACGACTTGCGTTTGTTATCTGAATCAAGATACATACGAATGCCCACAATAACACAAAAATATCCATTGCAAACGTCGATGCAGAAAAGCGGACTGAAAGTGCTAAACCAATCCATGGTAGCCGAGCTAAAGGCGCCGGATATCTTCAATGCCAATGTAATTGTAAATATTAAGAGGCCGCATAGGTTGACAAGAATCTCGAATTCGGTAAGACCCAGCCAACGTACTAGTTCAGATAACTTAAACATTGCAATAATAGTTTTCTACTGTGCTGCTGTTGATGATGATATTTTGTTTGATGACGACGATGCGATTTGCCACTAGCGACGGCAGCACCACCACGCGTTGGTTGATTTGACGTCGAAGGCTGTTGCTGTTCTTGCTTTGTTGCGGTACACAAAACGTTTTTGTTATAGATTTTAATGTGCAGAGCAGAATTGTTGCGCGGACGAAGACTTATATCATCTGCATCACACAAAGGATGCAGTTCATCTATTTACAATGTAAAAATTTATTTAGTTATTAGTCTACCGAAGCAGTGCATTTTGTACGGTAAACTCACCAATTAAATGTATTGTAGAAGTATTTATCGCGTAGTCGAGCGCTCCACTACTTCTGCTGATTAGCTGAAGTGCCAAATTGATTCCAGTTGTAATTGCGTAACCCAAACAGTGCAAATATATTTCGTCAACTTCTGAGCTGCTAAGCAAGTCCTCGCAGCGTTTTATTTGTGCCTTTAAGTCTGTTTTTGTATTGATATAAATGTTGTGTCTGTTGCTAGGAGGAGCACGCGGCGGCACTTTACGTATGTGCTGTCTTCGATTGTAGTTGTGTCGTTGTTGCGGTTTAAAGTTTGAATTTGGCTTTGTTGCCTGCTGCACATTATTACTTGCCATTCTCAATGCTGAATCAATATTCAGCCATATTTTTATTTGCTGCAAGTTAGTTGTTAAACAAATCCATTAGTTATCAGCTGAAATGTTTTTGAGTTCACTTAGTTATCGTACAATACGACGATACTACAAAATACTCGATACTTATTACAACCGTATGGCGCGCTGCAAGTGTCTCAGAAATGAAACGATACCACTAAATTGAAAAAATTCAGTTATATTTATATACCCGTCACACATAGTGTAAACGGGTATATTCAGTTTGTCAGAAAGTTTGTAACGCATTAAAGAAGACATCAGAGATCCCATTAAATATATGTATTCTTGATCAGCTGGATGAGACGAGTCGATCTAGCCATGTCCGTCTGTCTGTCCGTCTGTCTGTTGCGAGGTGATTCATTTTCTCAGTATTAAAAATATTGAGCAGAAACTTGAAACTTAAGCATTTCTCACACCTAGATAGTTTGTATGTCAAATTCAAAATGCTACGCCCATTCTGAGGTATAACCCCATACAAATTTACCGCCCATTTTTGAATTTTTGTATGAACATAGGTATTATTTATGCATGTATTCACTGCAAATCTGGTAAAACCATTTCTAATATCATCCAAGATCAAAACCAAGGTGCCACGCTCATTTTTAGATACAGCCCCCATACAAATATTCCGCCTTTTTTCGAATTTTTGCATGAAAGTAGGCATTTAATATGAATCTATTCATTTCAAATGGGATAAAAACCCTTCTTATGTCATCCAATGTCAAATGCAAGGTACCACTCCCATTTTTTCGTATAGCCTCTTACAAACCAACCGCCCGTTTTCGAGTTTTTGGTATGAAAACATTTATTTTTGATGAATGAATTCAATAAAAATTTGGTCAAATCAATTCCAATGTCCACAAAGTAAACATTATCGATACGATAAATTAAATTTTGATAAAAAAATTTAAATTTAAAAATTAAAAAAAAAAAAAAAAATAAAAAAAAAAATTTAAATTAAAAAAAAAAAAAAAAAAAAAAAAATATAAAAAAGTAAAATTTATAATTTTTTTTTTTTTTTTTTTTTGGTTTTGGTGTTGTTTTTTATTATTGGTATTTTTTTTTTAAAAAATTAATTTTTTTTTTTTTTTTTTTTTTGGTTTTTTTTATTAAAATTTAAAAAAAAAAAAAATATAATATAATATATATATATATATATATATATATAAAAAAATTAAAAAAATAAAAAAAAAAAAAAATTTAATAAAAAAATAAAGAAAAAATGTCTTTCAAAAGACATTCAACGATTTTCTTATTATCTCTTTTTTGAATCATAGCTGTTCGTTTTTTAAAAGATTCAAATTGCCACAAAGAACAAGAGGGTTCATAGTCTCTTTTTACAAAACCCTATATTAATTACTTGTTTTTATTGTTTATTTTGCATTTTTCATTTACCTTATAAGGAAATTGCACCCAGAACTACCTGGTCCGTCATTGCTGCTTTTACAATTTGCAACGATGTACCTCATTTTTATTTGTTTTTTTTTTTTTTAATTTTTTTTTTTTTTTATTAATTTTTATTTAAAATAAAAATTTTTTTTTTTTTAGTTTACTTTATTCGCTTTTATATTGCTTTTTTTCTTTTTACAGTTATTTATTGTCATTTATTGTCGAAGCACAAACTAATACTTTTTATTAAAAAAAAAATACTATAACGAACATTTCTTAGCGGCTGTTATTGCAAGCAAGAATAACGAACTTGCACAAGGCGTAATCTTTTTATCTATCATTTTTGAATAGAACTGTTCTCGAAGATTGAGACAATCATTACTTTCACTACAGTTCCATCACGTAGTGTCACGACACCGAGTTTTGCCATTCACAGTGCGACACCGTGATTTGTCAATCACCGAACATTTTTTTTTTGCCATCACTACTTGGTTTATCGTCAACGAATTTGTTTTATTTGTTAATTTATTTTTGTATAACAAACTGATTTCAATTCAATAAAAAAAAGGATGTCAACGCTAAATCGGCCCAAATCTCCACATACGCCAACCGCAATCAAAAAAGGCGACAAAGAAGATAGTTTCTGGGATAAATTCAGCACTTTAGGTCGTAAACGCGGCACACGAGAAGGTATGGCTTAAATTTATTTTTATTTTGTTTTATTTTTGTTTAAATTTTTGTTGTCATTTGGAGTACAAATTAACATAATTAAACAGTATATAAATAAGGTTTACAACTGCATAAAATGCTTGTAAATAATTTTAAGTTAAATATATGCAATCTATTATCAATTAAGACTCATCAAATACGCAGATGGTGTTCGTTCTAATAATACATTTGCTTATTATAAACATTGCGTCATTAATTGAACGCTATGTTGCGTTTCCATGTTATTTGTATGGGCGTTCTTAGAATTGTTATTTCAGATAAGCTTTATTTTGCGTCGATATATGTTTTGTGCCGATCTACATGCATATAATTTTCTCATTTATGCGTTTGTTAAAACTTAATGACGTCATTATATTGTTTAATTTCTATTAACAGTAAAGAAAATACAAGAGGAAGGAAAGAATGCTATTGACTCGCCAGGTTCGCCAAGTCAATTCGATATTCCACCGGAGGACTATGCTTTGCGTATGTATTTTTTATATGTATCCACATTGTTTTGCATACGAATGTCATATTGTGTTGTTGTTTTTGCTTTGAAGGTGAACACGAGCAGCGCGCTGTCATCGATCCACAGTCCATCAACGATCCTGTTGTCATAAAACTACAACGTATACTCATCGATTGGATAAATGATGAACTTGCTGAACAGCGTATTATTGTGCAAAAGCTCGATGAGGATATGTACGACGGACAGGTGCTGCATAAACTCTGGGAAAAGCTAACAGGAAAAAAGCTCGATGTGCTTGAGGTGACACAATCAGAGGAGGGACAACGTGAAAAGTTAAACATCGTATTGAAGGCTGTTAATCATGTACGTATGCAAATTTGATTTTAGTTCAAACTACCATCCCGGCATAGCTTTAAAACTTTTTTCGATTCTTTAAGAATATTTTCTCGTTGTAGTATCCGTGTTGGGTTTAGTCAAGATATATACGCCACATGTAAAAATATTCTACATTCTGGCAGAAATAGAAAGACTTTCTAATTTTTCCAAAACACTTTCGAAATTTACCTCATTATTAAGATCTAAAAATGGTCGTGGAGGAAGCTTCGACCTTTCAAAGGGGTTATAGTATAAATTTGCAAACTCAATGCAAACCTCCAAATAGAAAATGAAAAGTTCTCAGCTCATCCCGTTGCTGAGATTTAACTAAGAAATATTTTGTTTCATTTTTTACTTGTTAGAGGGATATTGTTTATTTTTTTTTTTTCCAAAACTTTGCCAATATGTACAATTTGAAGCTCTCACTCAATCAGTTACCGAGAAATTCATTTAGGCATTATCTGTATATGATATTTAAGCCTCTATAGGCCCATTTTGTAGGTCGTTTATTACCCTAGATCAAAAATAGTTTGAAAGTCAGTGAGTCAGGACTAAGAATTGTATGTGTATATATCTGTAGTGAAAAGGAAAAAGTGTTTATGTCGACTTAAGCAACAATTGAGATAAGAATACTACGCTGATCTTCGTATTGAAAAGTATCTCCATGCAAAATTTGAATTATTTTTTACGATTTTTCAGGAAGTTATAGACAAAATAATTTTTGCTTAATCTCACTTTTGCGTACAATTTCAAATTATTTTAAACTTTAAAAGTGCTCTCCTGCAAAACGGTAAAATCAGACCTTAGCAGTTTATCCTTTTTACCACAGACATATTGAGTGTACATATGTATTTACACAATTAAACTTACAGACACTCGGCTTTCATCAGAAGATACCAAAATGGTCAGTTGCCAGCGTACATTCGAAAAAATATAGTTGCTATATTACATTTGCTGGTAGCACTTGTGCGTCATTTTCGTGCGCCAGTTCGCTTACCAGAGAATGTATTCGTTACTGTGGTGATTGCTGAAAAGAACGGTGGTGTACTTAATGCACAGTGAGTCATTTTAATTTGCAAATAGTTGAAAGAATTTCTGATTCATTTAATAAAATAATATTTCTTCTTTCTAGAAAATTTCAAGAGCAAATCACCTCCGAATACGATGATCTAGGTATGCGTTGTGAGAAGGATGCTTTCGATACGCTCTTCGATTGTGCACCCGATAAACTGGCTGTTGTAAAGAAATCATTAATTACGTTTGTCAATAAGCATTTGGCAAAGTTAAACTTCGAAATAAATGATTTGAATAGCGATTTCCGTGATGGTGTCTACCTGTGCCTACTAATGGGACTTCTCGGTGGCTTCTTTGTGCCGCTGCATGAGTTTCATTTGACACCACAGGATGTTGACCAAATGGTAAACAATGTGGCTTTTGCTTTCGATCTTATGCAGGACGTTGGCCTTCCAAAACCAAAGGCACGTCCCGAAGATATAGTCAATATGGATTTGAAATCAACACTACGCGTACTCTATAGCCTCTTTACAACTTTTAGAAATTACGCTTAAGAGAAATTGTACTTTCAATTTATAACATACTTCTTTCTTTCTTTTTATTTTTTTTTTTTTTTTTTTTATGATTGTCAATTTTTTTGTAACCATTGTGCCTTTGTAAAATTTTTTCAAAAATTTAATATTAATTATACCTTGCACACTAGAGAAGTCGTGTAAAAAATGAATCTTTAGATGGGACAATTACAAAATAATGAATAGACTCAGTATTTGATAAAACGATATCATAATCTAATTCGTTATTCTTTCAAAAATGAATACACAATGAATCTGCCTTTATATAAATACACTTTTAAATGTTTAAAATTGGTGGCTATCCTTCAAACAGTGTTGTTTTTTTGTACGATTATTCAGTCCCAAGATATCGTAAATAAAATTTGTATTTGAAAATTCGTCCGGGGTAGCGAATAGTCGATCACCACGACTATAGTAATTTTTAGATTTATTTTTCTAAGATGTTGTTTAATTTATGTTGTATTAAAAATATATTTTGGTTTTAAAAATTAGTTTATGTTTTTAATGTTTGATTGGCTACCGCAGAAGAAGCAAAGTAGTAGTTCGGAGGTTTCTATAAACGCCAACAAACGAGTTCATTATAAATTTTAAAGCGCACACGTTATTGCACAAAAAAAAATTACTTTGCCTCTTTTGCGTTATGCCAATATAAATAATACATACGCTAAGCGATTTAATATTTAACAAATATATTTTTTATTGTATTCTTTATCGCTGTTAACAAGAATTTTATATTTTTGCCAAGTTGTTGCTATTAAACACAAAAATGAATTTACATGTATTGATAAATGTGCCGATATTTTAACAAAAAATATAGTTTATATAAATAAAAAATGTTAACATTGAAAACTTTATCTTTGTGTATGTTTTTTCATAGAAATATAAAAAAAAAATTGCATCATAAAAAAATTGCATATTTGCGTAACTTTACTCCATATAGGGAATGAAGAAATCTTACACTAAGTTCTGATTCCAAGATTGGCAACAATTTCATTTTCGCAATATTTTAAATTATTTAGCCTCTATGAGAGCCCTTTCAAAATGCTGAATTTTGGCTGTAAAAACTTTTTCATAATTGACATAATTGAGGGAAATACGTAAGATGTTGCAAATAAGTAAGTTGGGCAACATGTTTTTTTGTATACAATAGTTAAAGTGGCATATAATATTATAATTATATTATAGATTTTTCTTAGTTCCGTAAAAACTTCCAATTCGAAAACTGTATATTTCATGCTAATTGAAAGAAAAAGTAGGGAAGACCGGGACTATTCTGAACACCGATGTTTGCTCGTTTGTATTTACTCGTGTCGATAATATACGTCAGAGATTGCGCGTGTAAACGGGTATATTCAGTTTGTCGGAAAGTTTGTGACGTGCTAAAGAAGACGTCGGAGACCACATATAGTTTATATATACTTTCGATCAGTTCGATGTGACGAGTCAATTGAGCTAAAACTCATTCAAAATGCCACGCCCACTCCGAGGTTTGTGTGAAAATAGATATTATTTATGCATGTATTCACTCCAAATTGGATAAAAACATTTCTTATGTCACCCAATGTCGAAACCAAGGTGCCAACCTAATTTTTAGGAATAGCCCCCATCCAACATACCGCCCATATTTTCATACTTTTTATTAATGGTGTGGGTCAGTTGTTATTTTGGCTTTTTTGAATATATGGATTGCAGTTTTTATGATTTATGTTAAGATGCATCAAAGATTTTCCATTGATTTAAGAATGATATAGCTACATCATGTTTTTACGGAACAAGGAAAACATAGAAAAATGTGACTTCCTTAGTATCGAAACTCAAATACCCGCCTTACTATACTTCAAATTGCTTATAACCATAACCATAAAAACTTGACTTCGTATCTGGACCGTGGTCGCAAGACAAGCAAGTGGTTAAAGCGAAGCCTTTCAAATGTGTACACATTCACTAAGCACCATTTTCCTATACGAAAAATGGGTACTGCGACCATAAGTATTTTTTTTTTTTTGTACACTAATCCTATATGATTAGGTTATAAGACTAAGGACAGTTTCTGCTGATTTGATAAGTCTGAGAATGTTCTTGGTCAAGGAATGTCTGATATGTTCAAGCGGTAATATATAGTACAGTGATCAAACAGAATGAATCTTAATGTGGCCAAGGTCGGCCATGCACATAAGATATGCGAGCTGGTTTCATCATCTTCCAGACAAAGTCTAAACTTTGTTTCACATTTTGAAAAAATTGACTGTGAAATTATTGAAACAATAATATTATCCGACGTTGAAAAACTGACTCTTATACCGTATAAGCGGATAAAAAAGCTGATATATCTACATTAGGGTGGTCCAAAAAAAAGGATTGTTCTATATCGAAAATAATCGGATAATATTTAATGGTGCCGCCAAGCTTCTGAAGTTTCCCATGTATTTTATATGGGAAATTAACACTTTTCGTAAATTTTATGTGGAAACCGGGAATATTTTTCAACTGGATAAGTATGTTTCTTTTCATAAATGATCGTAGAATAACATCCAATCATTTATTTTTTAATTTTTAAATATTAACTATTTTTGACAGAATTAATAAAAAAAAAAAAAATAATTAACTTCGGTTGGACTAAAGTTTATACTATATACCTGTTACACAACATTTGACGTGAATAGACCTTCGTGTGCAGCATTTGTATTAAAAATTTTATTTCAAAATACTAAACAAATTAAATATACTTTAAAAAATTTAGCAATTCGCGGTCTGATTTGGATCAATTTTAAACTGAAGATTTGGTATGGTATAAGAAACATTTTAACCATATTTGAAGCCATTCGCTTTATAAATACATTTTTTCTCATAAGAACTTGACAAAATGTTGTACGTTTTGTATGGGAGCTATACCTAAAAGTGGGCGTGGCACATTGATTTTAACATAGAAACTACACGGACCTAAAAACTTAAGTTTAAAATTTCAGCCCAATATCTTTAAAACTGAGCGAATAAATCGCGCAGCAATACAAACAGACGGACAGACAGACGGACATGGCTAAATCGATTCGTCTCGTCGAGGTGATCAAAGAATATATAACTTTATAGGGTCTACGATGCCTCCTTTAATGCGTTACAAACTTTCCGACAAACTGAATATACCTGTTTACACTTTGTGTGACAGGTATAAAAACCAAAAACGTAAAAATAAGAAGAAAACTAAAAACAATAAAAAAAATAATTTTTAAAAATTAATTAATAAATGATTAGATGCTATTCTATGATCTATACTAATGTATTATAAATAGGAAAGATTTGATTTTTTGTTTATTTGTTTGTTTAAAATGAATAGGCTCCGAAACTACTGGACCGATTTAAAAAATTCTTTCACCGTTGGCAAGCTACACTATTCCCGAGTCACATAGGCTATGTTTCATTTTCAAAAAAAATTAGGGATGCTTACTAAAACTTGAATAATATAAAATAAAGTCCCTTTTTCTGTCCCTTTATCCCTATGTATGCTTAAATCTTTAAAACTACGCAACGGATTTTGATACGGATTTTTTTAATAGATAAAGTGATTGAAGAGTAAGGTTTATATCTTGAAAAATTTTGACCCGGGGCCTAATGGGGGCCTTGAGACTGGAAAAGCCAAATATTTGAAACAAAAAGACGTTAAAAAATTTATTTATTTTTGTTTTGTTTTTAGAATTCAGGTGAGCAACAAGACGAGATTTTGGAAAATTTTGACCAGGGCCTAATGGAGGCCTTGAAACCGGAAAAGCCATATCTTTGGAGTGAATAGACAGTAGAGTAGAGACTTAAAACAGGGCTCATTTTAAAGATGGTTAAAAAACATTTTTGGCGTTCAAGGTGTTCAAGGGGTTTCCGGAATTTGGACCTGGGACCCATATGTGGACCCAATATAATTTTTTTTTTTTTTTTTTTTACAGGTGAGCACATAGACGGGATATTAGAAAATGTTGACCCGGGGCCAAATGGGAGCCTCGAAAAAAAGTAAAATCTTTGGATTGAATAGACGTAGAGACTTGAAACTGGCCGCATTTGAATAGGTAGTCGTGTTTAGGGAATTCCAAAATTTGAACCCAAATTTTTTGACAAATTTATATTTAGCCACCAAATAAAAACAAAAAAAAAACGCGAGCAAAGCCGCGGGTACATGCTAGTCGTTTATAAAGAGAAACATCGTTATCCGGTTAAAAAATATTCTTTTTCAAAGTTTCTACATTAAATACATATACGAAAAAGTGATATTTCCCATATATAATACAAAAAACTTCAGGTACCGCAATGGCACCATTTAATATTATCCGATTTAAAAAAGGAAAAATACGGGTCTTCCTATTTTCGATATAGAACATTCCTAGGGGGTGAGCGCATAAAAATTTTGAAGAAAAATTATTTACCATAAATTTTTGGACCACCCTAATGTACATACATACATAGCTGGGAAAGAGCAGCAAATAATTATTTCAACCATTAAAGGTATGGTAAAAAAAGTTTCAGCAACGCATAATCAATATGATCTATATATAATACGCATGTGTGAAACAAGGTGGTCAGAAAAGTACAAAGCTTTCAATTAATTTTCTGAACACTGTTCGGATGTTGTTAATGCCAAGTTGTCTACAGACCGAACGTGCTCAAAGATGTAAAGAGTCCCGCTTAATGGGACTAGCGGTGAATGAAAGTAAGACGAAGTACTTTTTATCTACTTGCAGATCCTCAACACGACCTAGAGAATATGTGTTGTAGAAAACTTCCTCTATTTGGGATCAGAAATAAACAAAAGCCATTAAATAAAAAGCAGCTTAGAAATTAGACGAAGAATAAATCCGGCTAACCTAAGCTACATTAGTGTCGGTAAGCAAATGCGAACTAGAGTTTTTTATCCAGAACAGAACAGAAACAGGAGCGACAAATGTGAGAATAATTGTTCGTACAATTTTTGGACCTATCAGAGTGGACAACGATTACCGTGTTCGCATGAATCACGAGCTGTACCAGCTATGTAACGACATCGATATACTCAGGCGCATTAAGTACAAACGTTTGCACTGGGCTGGTCACGTGCTTTGAATGGATGAACCGGCGACACATGTGTACGAGAAAACGTGAGAGGAATCAGAGGGACACGACTGCGAGGAATACCGCCGCTGCGTTGAAAGGATCAGGTCTTGGAAGACTTCCGGAAGATTGGAATTCGGAATTCGTATCGAGTAGCATTGGACCATACCAGCTGGGTTAATATCCTTATTGATGACCAGGCTTATAATAAGCTGTAATATATATGTATATAGTATTGAGTATTTTTTTAAATTATTTTGCTTAAGGCATTTTCCCATTCTTCTTGAAACATAATCTTCAAATCCTAGATTGTTTTGGGGACAAAAGAAATTACTCCAATAAGAGAAGTCATGGAGTTCCGTTACTGCCTAACTTATTTAACCTTATTATTGATCAGTTACTCAGACAATAACCTGAGTAGCCGAGTACCTAATTTCTAGCATCAAGAGAGGACTGGATACCTAAGACGTAGCTAGTGGCGAACCTAAAGTCAAGTAAGTGTGGGTTGCAATTAAGCTCCAGAATGGCCATACTGAGATCACAGTTTAAGAGTTTATGGCTGACCTTCGCATAACCTGTTGGGAAAATTCAACTTTAAAGAATTCATAAAGTGCGAATTGCGATTGTAGGACCTAATAAATCAAAGTAGTGCTCTGTACATTTTATGATGTGTGATATATGTCAAGTGTACTTAGGAGTGGAACTTAGGGATAGTATCCACGGCCAATGCTGGATATTAATAGGGGAAATCTACTCCAGTTCATTCAGGAGGGCAAATGCTGCTCAAGTTGAGAATGATTTAAGTGTTGAGTTTACTGTCGTCAGGTTAGGTGGTGGATGCATGATATAGGTAGGTAGATTCTGTCGCTTGATCCAATGAGGGCTCACACATAGACCAGAATGGTCTTTAGTAGTACCGATGGCAGAAGTTGTTCAGGCGTTACCAAAGTCTTTTAGAATTCCTGCGTGTAAATGCCAGAAGTAACTTATTTTAATCGTGTCTTAGCAATAGCTGGACGGTTGCAGACGAGGTGTTCTAGTAGTCTGCAATCTCTCCATTGGAGTTGCAACAAGAAGTCCTCTAGTTTTCTGTTTTGTTTAGGGCACAAAGTCTTTAGAGGCAATACTCTTCAGATTGCTGTGTAATGTCCGTAAGGAGATACCCCATCTGATTTCTGTCAATACCTTTGTACCTTTTTAGAGGTACTTAAATCATCTACTGCCTCCCTGCTCGCCAGCACATTTTTGGAAGAGATAGTGTTCGCCTACAGTGCTTTTAAGCTGCCTGACTGTCAACGAATATGTTGATTTCTTCTTGTGAAATTTGCTGTTGTTGTAATACCTCCGCTAGGAAACTGCTACAGTGGTCCGGTAGTTTGTAGGAAAGCTTTATACTTGACTCATCGTAGAGCACCGCTGCTCCTACTCCCGAATTCATTTTGGATCCGTCCGTAAATACGTGTATATCTCACTGGTCCAGCATTTTCGCTAGTCTTCTGTGAGGTTAGCGTGCTTGTAAAGTTGAGTTTGGGAGTCATGTAGTCCGTTCTGCTGATGAGCTTCATACCCACTTTATAGTGTCCATAGCTTTTAGGTGTTATGGTGCCTGTCGCATATAAACGTTGTGTAGGTTTTTAAGCGATCAGACGAGCATACATATTCTGACTAGTGCCCTTTTGCTCTCTCTCCATGAGCTTTTGGTATGTGGACTTGGAGTATTGGGACTATCATAGGCACAGTTTATACTAAATTTAGACTTCCTAAAATGAGAAACAATGTCGTTTTTATGCAAAAACCCAAAATTTTGGGATAGATTTGTATGGGGGTACCCCTCAAAATGGGTCAAGAGAAAAACAGTTTGCAAGTCCACACTTGACCCCAGGAGAGTCTAAGTTTCAAATATGGTGGCCCTATCTCTTATAATCTCCAAGATAATCTTTCTCATACGGCAGACAGCAGAACAGACGTAGGGACGGACAGACAGTTAAATTTTATTTTTTTTTTTTTTGTTATTTAAATTGCATTTGTATAAAGAGTCTATTGGGCATGAAAAGCAACCAGAATGGTTTATTTAACATTAGATAACGAAAGCTTAATGTTGAATTTTTAAAGAGTACCATTTTCACACTACTCCATTGGAATTGTCATAACTTATTTTTATATATTCGATATTGACATATTTGGGGGTGTTACTGCCGATCTGATTTTGGTTTAGTAAACCAAATTCCTACCAAATGTTAAACTTAAAAAGGAAAAACGTTAACTTCGGTAAAACCAAAGCTCAAAGACCCGCCACACCTTGGTTTAGTTTATTTATGATCGTCAGTGGCTTATGTAAAATTTGGACAAGGATGACTTCAATAGTCAATAGTCCGATACAACCAAAGATTAGACACTATATTGGAGTCAAATTTTAACGTAAGAAAAGAGAAATAAACATTTTCTTGAAAAAATAGTAGAAAATAGGTGGTGACTTTGTTTGGGGGCTATATGTTATAGTATCCTGGTCCTTATAATACCAGTAGAGTAAAGATAGGATGATATTAGATGTGTTTTTACACAATTTGAAGTGAATACATTTATAAATAGTTACTATTTTCTCACAAAAATTGTAAAATGGGCGGAAAGTTCATATGGGGCCTAAACCTAATAATGGGCGTGCAATAATACTGTGCGATTAATCGATTAATCTAGGACAATCAATTTTTTTGTATAATCAAGTGATCGATTAGTTCAAGAATCAATTAATAAATCAATAATGAATTAGTTTATAGAGGACATTAGTCTCGGCTCTGATTAGGAAGCGCGATAAAAAACATTTTCAAAGTGAGACAAAAACAAGAAAAGTTAACTTCGGTTGGACCGAAGTTTATATACCTGTTACACATCATTTGACGTTGATAGACCTTCGTGTGCAGCATTTGTATTAAATTTTATTTCAAAATACTAAACAAATTAAATATACTCTTAAAAATTTTGGAATTCGCGGTCCGATTTGGACCAATTTTAAACTGAAGATTTGGCATGGTATAAGAAACATTTCAACCATATTTGAAGCCATTCACTTTATAAATACATTTTTCTTATAAGAACTTGACAAAATGTTGTACTTTGTATGGGAGCTATACCTAAAACTGGGCGTGACACATTGATTTTAACATAGAAAGTACACAGGACCTAGAAAAGCTTAAATTTAAAGTTTCAGCTTATTATCTTTAAAACTGAGCGAATAAATCGGGCAGCAACAAACAGACAGACAGACAGACGGACATGGCCAAATCGACTCGTCTCATCGAGCTGATCAAGAATATATATATCGTACTTTATGGGGTCAACGCCATCTCCTTCAATGCGTTACAAACTTTCAGACAAACTGAATATACACTTCACACTACATACGAGGTGTATTCAAACATTATCTCGAATTTTGAATTTTCACGGGTTACGTATATTCGAATTTCGATTTTGTTGTGGCGTTATGTTGGTACTCATGTCTCTCACTTATGCCGACAAGCTCGGCCATTTTGCTTGCACGTGTTTTGGATCGTCTTCGATTTTTACCTATTCAAAAAAATGGATCAAAGAACCTGTATCAAATTTTTTTTCTGAATGGAATAAATGGAACAAAAATGTTGAAGAAGGCTTATGGGGACCGAGCTCTACCAAAATCAACAACATTTGATTGGTATAAATTGTTGAAAGAAGGTTGCGAACGTGTTGAAGACGAAGAGCTCCCTGATCAACCATCGACCTCAACGGACGATGCTCACATCCAAAAAGTAAAAAGAATTAATCCTTGCACACCGTCGATTAACTATGAGAGACATTGCTGATGAAATTGGCGTATCGAAAGGATCAATTAATACAATTTTGAAGGATCTTTTGGGCCTCAAACGTGTCAAATCTCAATTGCTACCAAAAATGATGATTTTTTTTTAAAAACTGTACTGATTTTTCGTGACTTTTTTGCCAAAAATCCAACCAATATCGTTCCGCAAGCACCGTATTTGCTTGATTTGGCACCGTGTGACTTCTGGCTATTCCCAAAACTCAAGAGACCACTCCGGGGAACGCGTTTCGAGTCGATTGAGGAGATAAAAGCTAAATCGAAGAAGGCGCTGATGGCTATACCGGTAAAGGGACTAGTTGGCATGTTTCGAGGATTGGAAAAAACGTTGGCTTAGGTGTATTTTATCGGGAGGGGATTACTTTAAAGGGGACAAAATAGATAATTAAATAAAAAAAAAAAAAAACACAAAATATGCGGTACTTTTTGAACACACCTCGTATGTGTGGTGGGTATAAAAACCATTTATGTTTTCATGCTAAAGGTAAGTTTAACTATTCATTGTATCGTATAAAAAAAAAAATGTTTCATTTTAATTTTGTTTTTATTTGCACATTTGATTTATAATCGCTTTATAATGTTATTTTATTTTTGTTTTCTTGGGAATAATTTTCATAGACAAATAATTACATATCATTCGATTCATTTTATTGCTGTAAATTTTTAACATTTTGTTTTTTTAAATTTTTTTACTTTGAGCATATATGTATTTATATATATATATATATATATATTACAATATTGTTTAATAATTTTTGTATAAAAAAAAATGTTTTTAAAAATAAGTACCTAATTATTAAGAAATGCCTAATTTAGCAGCTTAATTGATTATAATTGATTAGGGGCCGGGGATTAAAAAATTTATTTTTAAAAAATATTTCAAAATTTTTTAATTGAATAGCATTATCAGTGCAACATCCCTTTCGGCTTGCCTGTTCTACATCTATAGTACCTATGCTTTACTCAATTTGAACATTTTCAAACAGAAATTTTTTTATCCTCTTCCACCAATTTATCAGATTTGGTTTTAAAATATATCTTTTAGGCTTTGTCACGATAAAGAAACATAAAAATTTGGAAAAAAAAAAATTATTTCAAAAAAATTATATATAATTTAAAAAAAAAAAAAATAATAATAATCAAAAAGAAAACTCTAACATCGGACAGACCAAAATGTTGATACCTTTCACACATATTTGAATACTTTTAAAGCAATGTATTTATTTTGGTTTCAGGCAAAGCATTGGCGTTCATAAAAGAGGCAAACACGTAAAATTTTAAGCTAAAAAGTACAGATTAAACAATAATTTTATTGAAAAAATAGCAAAATTTGAGGTGAGTTTGTGTGGGGGCTATATGTTACGGACAGACAGAAAAGAAATAAAAATTTTGCTATATAGTACTATAGTCAGACAGACGAATATGGAGAGATTGTCTAATAGCGCTGTAAAAAATATAAATTCTTTGTATCAATTGGTTACATTGTTTAAAAAACACTAATAATACACTCTTCTCGCTATGTGTGTGTGAAGGGTATAAAAACAAAATTAGTATATATATTATAGGTATTCACAGTAACCAGGGCGCTTCTTTGACTGACAGTGTTCGCTTACTTTTTTAAACTTTTTTTTAACAACAACAAAAAACTAAATAAAAGTAAACAAAGCATCCGACCTTTTTTTTTTAAATTATTTTCAATTAGTTCAAAAATTTAGAAATGAGACTATATATATAAAAATATATAGCTGTGCGTTAACAACGCTTAAACTCGAGAATGACTCCACCGATTTAAAACTATTTTTGTTTTGTTGCTCTCATCATAGATGTGGTCAGAAAGGAAAAAAAAATTGAAAAATTTTGACCCGGGGCCTAATGGGGGCCTTGAAACCGGAAAAGCCATATCTTTGGAGTGAATAGACAGCTGAGTAGAGACTTGAAACAGGGCTCATTTGAAAGATGGTTAAAAAACATTTTAGCGTTCAAGGTGTTCAAGGGATTTCCGAAATTTGGACATGGGACCCATATGTGGACCCAATATAGATTTTTTTACCAATTTTTTTTTACAGGTTAGCACTTAGAGAGGATTTTAGAAAATTTTGACCCGAGGCCTAATTGGAGCCTTGAAAAAAAGTCATACATTTGGATTGAATAGACGTAGAGACTTGAAACTGGGCGCATTTGAATGATGGTTAATCGGGATTTCTAAATTTGAACCCACATTTATTGAACAGTTTATATTTAGCCACCAAAGAGAAGCAAAAAAAAAATACGCAAGCAAAGCCGCGGATACCTGCTATAATATATAAAAATATTATGTCACAGCGTTTGTAACGATACTCCACGAAAATGGGTTGACTGATTCTTATGAAATTTTGTGTGTATATTCAGTTGGTCTAAGATCGAACATAAACTATTTTTCATAACACTAATTGAAGTGGCGGGCGTTGTCCCCATTAAATTAATCATTAATTCATCTAATATTTCCTGAAACAACTCCACGTATTTCAATTAAATTTTGTAGATGTCTATTTTTTGGTCCAACTTACACAAAAAAGGAAGTATGTAGTTTGAGAAAAATGGGAGGTGGGCGTGGCTTCCATAGAAGTATTTGAGAGAAATTTAATTCGGTATACATGTTAAAAAAAGTTTAAAAAAAAAACGGACGATGGGCGAGGCCCCATAAAAGCGATCAAAAAAGACGAATTTTATTTTTGCAAATAATTGAACAAAAGAAATGAAACTCGGTATACATTTTATTACACCGAGAAAAGTATAATCCATTAAAAAAAACTAGCGGTGGGTGAAAAAAAAAAATTGTCTTATTTTTGCAAATAATTGAGCTAGACAAATGAAATAAGGTATTACTACATGACCCGAGCAAGGCCGGGTAGTTCAGCTAGTGTGACAATAAAAACATAAATAAATTATAGCAAATTTTTTTTTTTTTTTTTCAATTTTTGCTATTTATTTCGATTTTGGCAAATTTTTTATATTGCAAATTTTTGAAATTATCTCTTTTCTTTTTTTTCTTCAAATTTTTGCAATTTATTGCGAATTTATGAAATTCTTACAATTTGTTGATATTTTCGCCAATTTTTAAACTATCGCTTTTCTTAGCGAGTTTTAAAAAAAATTTCTAACTCAATGCGGATGAAATACTGGATTGGCACAAATAAGATTAAAAAAATAAAAGTAAAACTGATTGTAAATTATAAAAACGAAAAAAGTAAATAAGCAATCAACGTTTTAACATAAGGCTCACTCACACTTTTACAAAAAAAAAATCGCAAAATCGCTTTTCTAAACAGGCATCTGTGAAAACCTATATTATAATTCATAATAATAAAAAAAAAAAAAAATATATATATATACAACATCAACAATTTCAAAACAAATAGAATTACAATATTTAAGCATAACTTAGAACATTTCTAAACTATTTAACTAATTAGTAAGTAATGCTTATAAATACAAAATATAGCATTACAATGTATAATTATTTTTATGATATTATAGCATTTTAAATGGTTAATTTTCTTTGTAGCATCTTTTTTGTTTAACTCATTTATGCAAACATAAGTAGTCAAACAGATCTGCAAACTACAAAACAATAAAAAAAAAAAGAACGTGTATTTGGTTAAACCGAATTTTATAAAAAAATTAATTTCATACAAATATCACATGATATAAAATTTTACAATCAATGAATAAATAAGCTTTCCCATAAAAACTCTTCGTGTAATAAAAGAAAAGTGTGACTTTAGCTTCAAACTATTTGGAATGTTTTATATGCTCGGAAATTGGACAAACGGACGGAAAATGGCTTTGAATTCAGGAATATAGAACGTAAATATTGAAATGTGTAATGCATTATATACATATCAAAATATTAATTGTACCAAAATACACTTATTTATTTTTCTTTGAATATATATATATATATATATTTTTTTTTTTAATTAACTGCATTTGCAGAAATGTTCGATTACTTTGTTTAATATGTATAATTTTCTATGTAGATTTCGAAAATTTTTAATTGGCAATTTGTAGTTCTGGTTTTTTTTTTTTTTTCCATTTGTAATGTCAAGGTCAAAATTTTTGTACCCCCGAACCAGCACGTGACCGGCTTGGCAAGCGACATTTGTGGCAAGCATTTTCTTTTACTATTTTTAACTTTTTTTTTCTTATGAATTTCTTATGTTTTATTCTATTTGATTTACTTATTATTATTTTATCCACTTTTTTTTTTTTTGGTTATTTTATGATTTAGAGGTTGTGTATAATACTCATATGTACATTGTTTTTTTTTATTTTATTTTATTTTTTTTTGTTTAATATATAATTTATATAATTACTTGACTACTAATAATAAATTTAAATAGTTCTATTTATATAGTATAGCACCGAGTACAAAAAACGTTCATAAACAGATTTTTCTTTATAATTACTAGAATTTATTTGTTTGTATTTTTTTTTTTTTTTTTTTTTATTTTATTTTATTTATTTAATTATTTTTTTTTATTTGTGTAAGGCTCTGTGAAACAGCCAATTTTTTATAATATTTAAATTATTAATTATTACCATATAAGAATCAATTTTTTAAGTTGCAGATTCGCGCAACATAGATCGCAGTTGATTTAAATATAGGCTGTGAAATTTTCAATTGATACGAATAGATTTAATAATTAGTTTTTAGTAAATTATTATAATTTTTTTTTCAATAAGTTTTAAACTTTAAATAAATAAAATACAACATAGGCGTGGGAGTTTTAAGTATATAAGTACGAATGCAATACGAAAAAGGTATCATATACATGTATTTACATATTTGCATGTCTGAACAGAGATTAATTTTTGGAAAAAAATTTAAAATTATTTTTGAGTTTTGTTTAAATGTCAAAACAAAATTTTTTAAAATTGAAAAAAAAATTTGCCGTTTTACGCAGCAGCCTCACACAAATGTTTAATAATGTATTTAAATTCTACTACTTCTTATTTGTGTAGTTCTGGGTTCTTTGCTTTATTTTATTTTGTTTTGTTTGTGGTTGCCTTGTTGTTTTCTTAATACAGTTATTTAAAACAAATATATAATTTTACATAGTGCCATCTCCAGAAATCTGAAAAAAAGGATGATATTATTATAAAGCAAATTTATATGATTAGTAAAAAAAAAATTGTATGTTGAAAGACATCAAGAATATGTGTGTGTTCGCACACTTAAGATTGAAGTGTAACGTCTTAGAATTCTTAGTTGTAAAACAATTACACAGTGCAACATATAAAATGTAAACTCCATTCCGACTTCAGTTACTGAAAATCCTTATTAAAACAAAAATTAGAACAACAATTTGAAGTCAACATTGAGTTTACATTCAATGATCTCGAAAAGACAGTGTTATTTTAGTTTTAAACTCTGTTAGCTAATTTTGCCAAATATCGTAAATTTTAAAAAAAACATGTCAAATTATTAAAAATTTTTTAAATTAAAAAAAAAAAAACAAGAAAAAACGTTAACTTCGGTAGGACCGAAACTCAAATACCCGCCACACGAAACTTTAATCATTTTCTTAAAAAAAAAAAATGGAAGGTGAGATTGTATGGGACTATATGTTATAGTGTCTCGATCCTTGCCATATCGGTAGTATATTTATAGGATAACAGTAGAAGTGATTTTACACAGATTCGAGTGAATATATCCATAAATAAGAACTATTCTCATACAAAATCTGAAAAATGGGCGCTTGGTTTGTATGGGGGCCGTATCAAAAAAATGGGCGTGGCACCTTTCTTTTGACATTGGATGTCATTTAACTGCTTTTATCCATATTTGTAGTAAATACATTTACAAATAATAACAATTTTCATACAAAAAAAAAATCGAAACAAGAAAAAACGTTAACTTCGGTAGAACCGAAGCTTAAATACCCGTCACACGAATTTTTAACGAGTTTATGTGTAATCATCAGTTGTCACCCAAGTTTACACTCAATATCAATTTCGAATTTTAAGCTAAAAATACTGATCTGTATAACAACATATTTCTCGAATATATCTGGAAATGGGCGGTAAGGTTGTATGCAAGAAACACCTGAAAATGGGCGTGGCACCATGATATTGGAAGAGTTTTTTACCCAATATGGAGTAAATACATGAATAAATAATAACCATTTTCATACAAAAAATCGAAAATGGTCCGAAAGTTTGTATGGGGGCTATACCAAAAATGGGCGTGGCACATCTGATTTGACATTGGATGACATTAGAAGTTGGAGTGAATATATGCATAAATAATTAGTATTTTTTTACAAAAAAATCGGAAAAAACGGAAAGTTTATATGGGGGCTATGCCTAAAAGAGGGCGTGGCATTTTGGTTTTGACACTGGATGACAAAAGAAATGTTTTTACACAACTGGGAGCGAATACATTCATAAATAACTACAATTTTTATACAAAAAATCGGAAAAAAACGGTAAAGTTGTATGGGGGCTATACCTAAAAATGGGCGTGGCACTCTAATTCTCGAACTCATAATAGTCGTTGCCGAGAAAAGCTTAAGTTCCAAATTTCAGCTTAATATCTTTATATCTTCAACGAAAAAGATGCTTAGAAATATACAGACGGACAGACAGACGGACAGACAGACGGACATGGCTAGATCGATTCGTCTCGTCGAGCTGATCAAGAATATATATACTTTATGGGGTCTACGCCGTCTCCTTCAATGCGTTACAAACTTTCAGACAAACTGAATATACCCTTCACACTATGTGTTGCGGGTATAAAAAAATGGTAAGTTTGTATGGGGGCTATATCTAAAAGTGGGCGTGGCACCTTGGTTCTGACATACAAACTGCCTAGGAACACAAAAAGCTTAAGTTTAAAGTTTCAGGTCAATATCTTTAAAAATTTCCGAGAAAAACGCATTGCAACAGACGGACATGGCTAAATCGATTCGTCTCGTCGAGCTGATCAATAATATATATACTTTATGGGGTCTCCGATGCCTCCTTAAATGCGTTACAAACTGATAATACCCTTTACACTATGTGTGGCGGGTATAAAAAAAAGATTATTATATGGATTATGAGCCCCATTCTAGTACAAAGGAGTGAATATACGTTCGCAAGCTCTAATATAAAACAGACAAATTTACTACCACATCAAGTAAACTGTGTCAAAATTTAATTAAAATTGCCCTTAAGCTGTAACAAACGTTTGAAATGGATGGAGCACCTAAAAAATGTTAAATATTAACTCCGAAGTCGTATGAATATATATATATATATATAATTCTTAGCTAAAAATACAATGGATCAGATTTCTAAAAAAATGTTCCGTATAAGATGTTTTATAAAACTTCCTTGGATGACAATTCCGAATTCAAAGTATTAGACCTCTCACATAAAAGAGGAACCCCTAGATTATACGAAAATATTGATTTGCTTCCATTATACACAACCATTAGACCAATAACAGAAAAAACAAGAAAGAACGCTGAAGTCGAGTATGCTCGACTGCAAGATACCCTGTACCCAATCTATATGTACCTTAAGTTAGGTTCTATTTTACTAACATACCTCATTGAATTGGATTTTCAAAGAAAAACTTAAAAAATCGGGTATATCTTTGAATGGGGTTATACCTAAAATTTTGTTGGGTATACCCATATTGGTCTATTTCATTGGGACTATCAAATACATAATTTATACTAAATTTAAATTTTCTAGATTAAAAAACAATGACGTTTTTATGTAAAAACCCAAAATTTTGGGGTAAATTTGTATGGGGGCTATACCTAAAATTTGGTTGGTCCTACCCATATTGGGATATTTTATTGGGACTATCATAGACATAATTTATACTAAATTTAAAATTTCTAGAATAAAAAGCAATGACATTTTTATGTAAAAACTCAAAATTTTGGGGTAAACTTGTATGGGAGCAATACCTAAAATTTTTTTGGGCCTACCCATATTGGTCTATTTCATTGGGACTATCATAGACATAATTTATACTAAATTTAAATTTTCTAGATTAAAAAACAATGACGTTTTTATGTAAAAACCCAAAATTTTGGGGGTCAATTTATATGGGGGCTATACCTAAAATTTTGTTGGGATATTTTATTGGGACTATCATAGACATAATTTATACTAAATTTGAACTTCCTAGAATAAAAAACAATGATGTTTTTATGTAAAAACTCAAAATTTTGGGTTAGATTTGTATGGGGGTACTCCTTAAAATGGGTCCAGAGAAAAACCGTTTGTAAGTGCACACTTGACGGCCTAGAAGAGTCTAAGTTTCAATTTTGAAAGCTCTACCTCTTATAGTCTCCGAAATAATCGTTTTCATACGGCAGACAGCATGACAGACGGACAGACATAGCTAGTTTGACTCCCCTTCCAATGCTGATCAAGAATATATACACTTTATAGGGTCTATCTTGTCTCCTTCTGCCTGTTACATACATTCGCACAAACTTAATATACCCTTTTACCCTTTGGGTACAGGGTATAAAAAAAAACCTAAAGATATGATAAATTTACTACCCTATATCCCACCAATTTTTCACAAATACTTTATTTTCCTAAATACTAATAAATAATTTAGTTAGTTACAATGGAATGAGTTTGAATAAAATGTTAATTACTAATAAAAATGTTTCCTTGATGGTTAATTTTGAAAGTGGTATAAGTCATTTCAACCTTTCAAAACCACATTTCCTTTTAAAAATGGTTATAAATTTCACAATCATAATAAATACTTGTTTGTTGGCAATACTTTACTGTCGAGAAGTCATATTCCATAGTACAAAAATATTTTTTAATCCTTTTAATATGCAAAACTCTAAATATCTTGAAACAAGAAAAATATGTCTTATACCACTTTCAAAATCAAGGGCTAATACAATATATATATATATATATATATATATATATATATATATATAGTATACATATATAAAATATATATATATATATACACATATGTCCGTCTGTCTGCCTTATGCAAATATTAATCTGGGAAACTATACGAGATGAAAACCACCTTCTTGAACTTTGGAAAATTGGAACTTTCTCCTGAGCTGACAAGTGGTCGCTTAAAAACGGGTTATCTTTAGCCCCATTTCAAGGTTCCATCACCTTTACCACCAAAATCTAGCCATGTCCGTCTGTCTTGTTAAATACCTTTGTTCAGCTAGAAAGTTATTGAGTTGAAATTTAAGATTTTCTTTAGTTTTTCTAGGACCTACATTATTAGTAATCAATCAAAATTCCATGCTAGTTTATAGTTATAGTCCCCTTACAAACTTTCCAGATATTTTCTAGTTTTAATTTTTAAATGAAAAAATCTAATCTTAACCATCTAGATACAACCATTTACCACTATAAACACCCTTTTTTAAATATGATGGGTATTTAATTAAATTCTTTGCTGTTTTTTTTTTTTATTACTTAAGCACAACACAAACTATTTATATATGTATTTATCATACCTGTGAGTGCGAGCTATCGCTCTCGACTTGCTCGGAGTAGCAATGCTTATAGTTAAGATAGTCTAAAAGTCTTCTTGGCAATGGCAATGTCTGTATTAAATCTTTTCGTATAACGGCTTTCAATATAACAAATCTGCAAAAAAAAAAAAAAAAAAAGAGATAGAAATATTAAATGTAACGAAGGTGAGCAAGATAGCACTATAGTAGTATCATACCTGCACATGTGCTGCAAACTTTGTACATGCTTAAATCTAGAGACTGGATTCGTTAATTGTACACGCATTGGTCCATGTTCCGGTCTTCGATGCAAAAAGAACAGATATCTTTGGAAAAATATATATACAAATTAATGATTAAGATCATATTTAACATTTAAGTAGATTAATGTACCTGCCACTACGTGAATGTTCTACGGCTTTTTCAATAAACTCCGTAATCGTTTGCGATTTGAATTTGGCATACAAGCCAAACGAGAATGTACCTGTTATAAAAATATGTAAAATTATCAAATTTATCAAAAAAATGTTGCAAAGATGTATAAAACAAGAACAGTATAGGTTCTCCAGTACGGTTCAATGTATATTAATATCTGAATCACCTTTTAAGACCAAATTTAGGAGTTAGTTTATAAAACACGAAACATTAGTTCTCTTTTTTTTTTTCATTTAATATTTGAACCTATACATTGAAGCATTGATTATGACCATGACAATTTAGGAATCAAATTTTCAAATGTTCCTTTCCTCTTCTTCCTCATTTAATTGAAGTACAATGACATATCGAATCAAATAAAAAAAAAAAAAAAAAAAAAAATTGTATAACAAACAAATTTTTTAAGTTTTATGAAAAAAAAAAAAAGTAAGTATTCGGGCAAATTTGTGTGATTGTTGCTCTAACGGCAAAAGTGTTTTTCTTTTTATCAGGTCGTGACTGCAGATGCAAAATGAATTCATCTCGATAAATCAAAGGACAAAATAAATGTGTATAAAATTAAGAAAGTTACTTATTGACAATATAACTTTAAGGTTTATATAAATAGGTTAGGTACAGAGAATCTCGTAGTCGAGCTTTTCGAACTTCATATTTGTGTGTTTGAAAATACTTATTCTGCTTAAACACACCTTGATCCTGTTCAATACGCACATGTCGAACGCAATTGTTGAGCTTAAAGCTAAGCGAGAATATATAATGATCATCGGAGCTATCGCGTACAATAAAACTACCGTCTGGCTCATTTGAAAGTACTTTCTCGGCAGCCTCACTTGAAAGCGGTCCCCAATACCAGCCATACTAGAAAAACGAAATGAGTTTTATATACAATTTAAACAACTGAAACCCATTTTTAGTCGTCTTACATCTTTAACTTTCTCAATACTTGAGGTAAATTGCAGCTTACGCGGTTCCGGTATTGGCTTTTTCTCCTCCTCGATTTGGGATTCCAACTCTTCCGTAATGGCATAAGCTACTGTAAGTCGAGTTTAAATTAGTACAATGTTATTATTATGATAAATTAAATTTGTGACAACTAACCCTTCTTTGGTAATGGTGGCAACGCGCGCGATTGAAATTTTTTACGTCGATCCTCCGCCGCAGCGCCAGTTCCAACGCTACCAGCGTTTGATTCATCCGGTTCGGTGGTATGCGTTATATTATTGCGACAGCGATTGTGATTCCGTCGAAATCGAAATATACTACAGAACTTTTGTTTCAAATTAAGCGTGAACTGAGATTTTTTCTCGGTGTGAAGGGAGTTGTTTGTTATTGGGTATACTTGCATTGCTGACGTTCGTATGTGTATTTGCGTTGCCTGTTATCGTTGACTGTTCATTCGATTGCTGCTGTGCAGCGCTCTGTTGGTTCTGCTGCTGTTGCAGCTGGTAATTGCCACTAAGCTGCATTTGGGTTTGGTTGTGTTGATTAAGCATACCAACTGTATTATTATTGTTGTTTATTTTATCATTATCCAACTGATTGTGTTTTTGTTTGGAAAGTTGTTGCTGTTTATCGCCTCGTGTTGAACATATATTGCTACGAGAACGGGCAGTCGTTGTTGTTGTCGTTGAAGATACACTCCAAATTGTCTCATTCGATGATTTCACACCGTTTGCAATCTTGTTACCACTGCCACCGCGTATCGAAGCATTTCGCAACAATGCGGATGACATTGTGCCCGCCGTTGATTTAGATGTGTCGGAATAGAGTGTGTGATAAAATTGTTTTACCTCGTCGAGTGTCATATGTAGTGGTTCCGTTGTTAGACAGTCCCGCTCACTCTCACTATGAAATGCGACAGAAGCAGGTGTGCGATACTTTCCACTACCATCAGTATGGTGTTGTTTACACACTCCGATGCCGCCATTTGTACGTTCACCACATTCATCACTAGTCTCATTGGTATTGACGGCACTGCAGCCACCATACCGTTTTTTACGTTTATTTCGATTGTTACGACGATTTGATTTGGTATGATGTTGATGTATAGCACAGTTTTCGTTTCCAAGATCGTTTGTAGTAGCCTCGTCGTTAGAGTTTTCTCTAGCATGGCATATCTGTTTACCATTACCGCCACTAGATGATGTCTTGCAAGATTCGATTGCATCAGCATCCTTAGCTTTGAATTCTACTGCACCTTGTATCATATCGACGGGAAAGGCGTAAATATCTGAATCGATGGGCACATTATAAAAATCTGAGATCTCACGAGTAAAAAGAGCGTCGTGCGACATTGCTTGCGTTATAAAAATAGAATCATCAGGCTTATTCGCTGAAGACACATTAAGAGAGTTGTGCGAACTAGATAGTCGACTGTTGAGCGAATTGCGTGAGTTTGGTCGATTGCCACATGAACCACTACTAACTCCAACGATGCCAGTGGCATGATGGTGGTAATGGCAATGATAAGTATGACTGAGTGGACTATATAACAGTCGGCGCTGAAGACTGTTGTCATAGTGTTGATGGTGGTTGTGCTGCTGCTGCAACATTCCATGACCGTTGCGCTTAGCGCCATAATATAAATCGTAATCATGAATTTCCGACAATCCAGCCGTGTTAAAACGCTGCGCCGCTTTCGAGATGTTATCCTGTTCAGATGGTATTGCCTTAAAATAGCGTGTGTGATCCTGATAATACGGACACAATGTTTGTTTGATCTTAATTATCGAGACAGGTGGCGGTGGTGACGGTAGAGGCGACGATGTATCCGATTCAATAATATCGATACTGTTACCTAAAGATGTACTAATGATATTGTTTGGTTCATCGTATATGTTATCCGTGTGACTATTTAATATCGAATCACTGGAATATAAATGCTTATTTATGGCATAAGATTCTTTTAAGGATTTTTCACTATTAGCATAGAAATCGAGCGCTTCTTTTGATGTTACGCCACTGCCTGCCAATGAAGGTGTAATGGATGCATCGACGCCATCATAATCTGCTGTTTTTGTGATTATTCCAATACTACTACCACCGCCACCACCATTTATACAATCTCCATTGCCAGCACTGCTATAATCTTTAAGATGTTCAAATGATGACTGAGATGAAGTCCAGCGACGCAAACTTTTGACAATATTTTTTGAAATCGAACGAACTAGAGTTGTCTGCGGTGAATCTTGAAATTCTGGTGGCGGATCGATCGGAGCAAGTGGACCTTTTTTAAGCGTATTAAAATTTTCAGCACTCATACCACCCTCTGAACAGTTATCAAGTGAATCAAATTGCGAAACTTCCCCATCGCTCTCGACCATCTGCAATATTTTACAAAAAAAAGACAGAATTAAAATAATTTCAACACATATTCTATACGATAAATATTCTTGCCTCAATTTCGAATTTACACATGCCGATTCGATAGGAATCACCGCTAGATATTGAACTATTTGTGGTTAGCGGTACACCAGAATCATCGCTTAGCGATGCCGCTGCATTCAATTCAATGCTATTAGCACTGACGAGTTCATGATGCGGCGGTGGAATTATACTAAAACTTTCGCTACTACAGATGTGAGCGATTGTCGTTGAGGTCGCCGATGCGGATGCAGACGCTGTACTCGTTACGGTTGATGTTGTTCCAAGAGCATTCACGTTGCAATTTGAGTCCTTTAGCTTAATCGACGATTCCATGTTCACAAATGCCGGCGTCGTTATACTCGGCATCAGTGAATTGTTCCTCGTAATTCTAGTTATTTTTGATGCGCTGCAGAGGTCAAGTGTATTTAAAAGAAAATATTAATGATAATTAAAAAAAACAATGCGCCGACGTTTGTACCTAAATGTTTTTTTTTTTTTTTTAAGTAATTAAGTTGACATAAATAAATATGCCTCAACAATGGCTATTCTAATCAAACTTTAATTGTCCTGTGAGATATCAATATAAATACTGCTTCTCATGACTAAAAACGTGTTGCACATAATCTACAAGACCGCAGAATAACGACAAGGTACAGGGCGCGGCATTGCGACAGTTTAGAAACTTTAAATAGCAAATAACTTTATTGCGAAGGTCAATCTTTTAAATTACTTCGCGCCTCATCGAATGATGAGCACAAAAAAAAATACACTCGCCCAACATTTGAGTTAACGAATTTTGATGCTGTTTTACTAAAACTTAAATCAATACGCACAAAAAACTACTGTGAAAATATTAAACTTAATAATTTTTAACTTTTTTAAAAGCAAACAAACAAAAAAAAAATACGTAAAAAAAATAAATTTGTTCAGTATTACACACACATTTACCACATAAACCGATTTCTTTACGGGCATCTGGAAGGGAAAGAAGGTGGGGGATGGTAGAGGAGCATAAGTTGTCGTCGAGGGATATCAAGGAGCAGCGCAGCAGCCGGAAAAACGCAAACGCGATGTTGTCTGTCTAATGCGTCGTCGTCGTCGACATCGACTCCTCCTCTGTTTACCCCATCAACGAGCTAGCCTTACAACCCCTGCAATCACCGTCATTACCATAGTATTTGCATTGTACACTCACATAGTATTACTACTATTTCCACTACATCTTCACATTAAACTTTTTTTTTTTTAATTTTTGATTTCGCTTAGTAGCTGTGCAGTTAAAATCATTTGATAATTTTCTTTTAATAGTAAACAATTTTTGATTTTTTTATATAAGTTATTTGTTTGCATTAATGTAGAATTTTAAACGCAACACATTTAGTACAATTGTCGTTGTCGTTGCTATTTCTTAATCGAATTATTTCTTACGCACTAACATACACACACACACACACACACATACGCAGAGATTAAATACAAGAGAGCTAAACAATTTCATATCAAAGCACACACACACACACAAAGTGAGATGAGGAGTTGTAAAAACATTAACAATTAATAATTGCTTGCCTCTTTAAATTGCTTAAAAAGCGTACACACTCCCTTTGCTATTTTTTGAAAAAAAGCACATTTTGAAACGTCATTTTTGCCTATTGTATTTCATATCGTATAGTTATCGTTTGGATTCGCTCGTTTGTTGAAGCGGCCATATTTACTAGTGTTGCAGCAGCGCTACTAAAATTTGTTCGGGGTTTCACTGCTGCGAAACGTGACTGCCAACCGGTTGAAAAGAGTACAATGAGAATCGCGTAGAAGTTCTTTAAGGCATCGCTTACACTCTAAAGCATATTTGATCGTTTTACGATTGCAAGTTCAAAAAGAGAAATGTTTTCTTTTTCAATTCAATTACATTTATTAAGAGCTAATTTGAAAACTTAAAAAAAAAAATTCAACTGAATTAATTAAAAACGATTGAAGTATATTTCTTTATTCAAAAGAAATGGTCAAGAAACGAAAATAAAAAAGAAATAAAATAGTAAAGAAATTCCAAAACAATATTTTAATTATATTTTTGCTAGTCCTTTCATTTCATTTAATAGTAAGTATAGTTTTTACTAAAGTTTTTATTGTTGAAAATGAACTTAAAAGAGGAAATAGTTTAAGAACGAAACAAGAAACAATAGTTTGACAAAACGGACGATTTATTATCTGTCCAACGAAATAAAAATTATAACCAAAATTTAGACACTATGATAGTCTTCATATTAATAGCTACAGTCTAACGAGAATAAGCTTTCTTCACAATGAAAACAAGAAAAAAAACTTTTAATTCGGTGGAACCGAAGCTTGAATACCCGTCACACGAATCTTTAAATAGTTTACAGATGTGTGATAATCATTCGCTTGTATTCATTTATAAATATACACATATTTATAAATATTTACTATTTTATATAAAAGTTCGATAATAACCGGTAAGATTTTATGGCAACTATATTTAAAAATGGGCGTGGCATCTTTGTTTTGACATTCGATGATATAAGAAGTATTTTTACCTAATTTGGAGTAAATACATTCATAAATAATAACTATTTTTATACAAATCTATAAAAGGCGGCTAGTTTGTGTGGGAGTTTTACTCAAAAATGGGCTTGGTAACTTGGTTTCGATATTAGATGATATACATTCATAAATAATAAATATTTTCATACAAAAACAAAATGGCGGAAAGTTTGTGTGGGGCCTATAGCATCTAAGGGCGTTGCACTTTTATTTTCTAACTTAACTTAGTCGTTGCTTGACATTACAAAACTGTAGCCAGCAGATAAACCTACTATATATCATTAAAAATATAGTTTTCATAAATAAATATTAATTTTATTGGCATCAAAGGTGAAAACTCTTTGTACGTGCGCAAAATAAAATCCTTGAAGGAAAGCCAAAATAAATATTGTTATAATTTCTATTTTTATTAATGGTTCTATTAGACTGAAAGATTATTTTCAAATAAACTTTTTTTCTTGATCTGAATATAAGCTAAAAATTAAGATAATACAAAAAAATCTTGACACAAACACAAATTGAATGGGATTTTGTGCTCTGGCTAATTGGTAGAGCGATTCGATCTTAAAACGATTTACACCGTAAACTTAGATTGACAACAATAATTTGTGTAACATATTGTATAAAGTTCTACACTTCTCAACTTTTCTGGACCCGATTATGTAATTTGTTAACTAGAAACACACAAATTTTTAGGTATAAACGTCATACAAACTTACTGCCCTTTTTTTTTAAAGATTTTATATGAAAACACAAAACTAGTATTTGCTAAACTTTTTATTATTTCCAGCATTTGCTAAACTTTTTATTATTTCCAGCATTTGCTAAACTTTTTATTATTTCTAGCATCAATCCATACACACAGCTTAAATCTAAAAATGGTTCTTAAATCATCTGAAATGTAGTCAGCTGTTCAAACTGCTTACATTTTGGCTAACTCGATATATTTGCTGTGAGAAAGAAAAATCAAAATCTAGAAAATAAAGTAACGTTGTAGAAATTAGCCTAACAAGTGTTTATAGCGACCAATACATATTGAGATTTATTGTACAACTTAACTTTAAAATTAGAATTAAATCGAAATGGTAAAAATGTACATATTTCGTATGGAAACCTACATAAAATTTAGCTGATTTAAATTGTACAACAAATCGTAAAGTGTATAAGGCTAAGCGCCTTTGTACGATTTAATACATATGAATGTATGTATGTGTGTGTGTGTGTGTATGTGGTTTTCTTGTTGTGCTTAGAAATAAATGCATCACACATGTTGGTTTTAAAAACTAAGCGGTCTATCTTACTTGACGCTTACCAGACGCTGAGCTGAGTGCACGTATGGATTTGAAGTCTGATAATGTGCCGGCGGCAAAGCAAACGAAGCCACCTGTTACCACCAAATTATTGAAAGATGTGCCATTGAAGAAAGAAATGTCAATGTCGAAGACTTCCAATGTCAACGAGGATAAAGTTGAGACTACAAGGATATGGGATGATGTGAGTACGATATACAAAATTTGTCAATGTCTGTTAATGCATATAATGCTTTGTTATCGCATATGTTTAATGTTTAGGATTTAATAGAAATAATAGGCGATGATGACAATAGCTCAGCTTTAGAAGAGACAGAGCATGCATTGCTAGTTGTGGACGAAGATGTCATCAGCTGTGACAGCAGTACGGGTAAAAGCAGTGCAGCGTCAGCATTGGGTGCTCCACAGTTACGAAAAGAACAGTTTACGCGGCAACTCATAAGGCTTGTACGTGCACAACCGATGCTCTATGATGTGCAACATTCTGAATTTTGCAACGCTAACGCAAAAAAAAAAGCATGGTGCAAAATTGCACTGGATTTGGGTTCTGACGCAGAGACATGTCAAAACAGGTGGGCTGATCTGCGTCATGATTATCAAAAGTATGTGCGTCAATTGCGCTCATTTGGTCAATATGAATCGTGTACAAGCACAAGCACTACTGGATTACAAGATGAACAGACGAAGTATATACGGAAACGTAAATTCATTCGGCGCAATGGTTCTCGACGGAGTCGTCCTTATATGCAATATGAGCTTGATTTGATGTTTCTCTATCGATTTATCAAACCGGTTGCGCATGGAAATAGGCAAACTGCAGCTGCTATGGCGGAAATTGGTGCGTTGTCGAGAAGTGATTATGTTAAAAGTGAAACAAATGATTCCGATTCAGCTCGTGGCGGCAGTAACACAAAAGATCGAGTGAATATGATTGACGATGATGATGATGTTGTTTTGCTTAAATATAGTGAACCAGATGTAATTGATCTTGATGATGATGAACATAGAATAGCGCCATATAAGTTAACATGTTATGTTCGTACGCTTGTAACGGCTGTGCTGGCCTATCCAGAATTGTACGACGTTGATCATCGTAACTATCACAACTATCGCCGACGTGGTATCATCTGGTCTGGTATTGCAGCTGAGCTTAAAGACAAAGCAACGAAATTACTTAAACTATGGTTGCAAATTATTACCCGTTATGAGTGGGAATTGTGCGTTGCTTACGCGCCGGAGCACAATGGAGGTATTAAGTTAAAGCCATCGGTTCTTCAGGAGCAGCTATCCGCCTTAGAGCATCACATAAAGAAAAAGTATGTACAATTCAAACATATTTGATTATTTATTTAATTACTTACATATTATTATGATTATTTACAGTCAGCACACAATTTTTAAACAATCTAATTGTCTTCGAAAGGATTGGTACGATCCTATTGAAAACTTTAAGACAGTGGCGTGTCTGTTGGACACATTGCGTCAAAATCCCAATATAGTACAGTTGACCGATGCATCGTTAAATACGACTAAGAAACCTTCTTCGTACAACGAGCTCTGGGCTAAGGTTGCAGAAAAGGTTGGATTTTCAATAGAGCAGTGTGAAGTCACATGGTTGCTGTTGCGTAGCTTCTATTGGGAACTTGTAGAATTACGAAAAGTCGGATATTATTTGCAGGACAAATGGTTCTTTGAAAACGTCATAGGCAACCTTTACAAAACAGTAGACACTTGGAAGTCTAGCGTGGCAAATGAGAGTGGTAAAAAAGCTTTAGCGATGTCTAACGAAAAAACATCTACGGCTACTGTCGGTTTGTTTGATGTTACAAGAACCAGTAACCAAACACCAATGGTGACGATTCCTTCATATACTACAACTGTTCCGTCTTCAATGGGTACAATTACAGCAAATGTACGCTCAACAAATGATGTTGCAATTCCAAAACAAAAATTACATAGTACACAAACGCCACCGCCACCGCCAACTTTAGTACCATTGTCGAAATTAGTTATAACGCCAGTAACGACGTCCACCACATCGATTCCATTAGCATTGCAACAAAGTGCATCATCAAATGTATCATTAAAAACAACAGCTACCGTCGCCGCTACTGCTCAGCTAAATGCTGAAACGAAAATTAGCAATACAACAAATTATCGCTTGCCACAAATAACTAGCGCTATTAGTTTAGCACCACTGCTTTCTGGCGGTACGATTCCGCATCCCATGGGTCCAACCGGCACTGGCACCTCAAATCCTCAAATCATACAGCTGCAAACGCCAATAACGCCTTTAATGACACCAATGCAGGTGCCTACATCATCATCTTTGGTTATTAGTCAAGCATCGTCGTGCGTACGGCCAGGACGACCAAATGTTACGGTATCTGTGCGACCGTCTGCCCGTTTTCCGGGTAATTACTCATTAGGCGGTTCTTCTCGTCCTTTACTGCTTCCCACTGGTGTATTATCGTCTCCGCATATTTACGTACGACCAATAACGCAGACAGCAATGACAACAGTTGCCAGTGCGGGTCATGCTTCTTTAACCAATATACTCTCCGGACACGTTCTTCCAACAAACGTTCAAGTGCGACCAATTCAGTCTCCGATTACGGCCATTAGACCTCAATTATATAATGCGCAAATACCTGAAACAACAGTTATGGCAACATCACAAATGAAGCTTCAGCAGCAACAGCATCAGCAGCAACTGCATCAGCAGCAACTTCATCAGCAGCAACTGCATCAGCAGCAACTGCATCAGCAGCAACAGCATCAGCAGCAACTGCATCAGCAGCAAATCATACTCACGGCCCCACCTTTGGCAAACTTATCGACAAACATAAATGTTGTTAATACAATACCAATATCGTCATCGTCAATTTCGCTTCCACCAAATTCGAATACAGTACAACCGAAATGTGCCGACATGGAATTCAATACGAAAATGGCAACTACAAAAGTAACGCATTCAAAGCATATTTCGGTTTCTACGCCATCATCATCAACAATGGCAGCATCGCTGTCATTTAACCATTCTGTTAATAGTATTCACCACTCAGCTGACGAAGTGAATACAACTAATAAATCCATTTCAAAGTCATTTTCAAGCGCACTTACACTACCAGCTGCAAGTTTGTCAACATCAACATTGGCGCCAATAACATCAAGTGCTGTCGCCGTGGTTAGTGAACCATCTACATCTACTGCACCACTGCAGATAACACATGCCTCATCTTTGCTGAATTCTAATGAAATAATGATTGAACTTATTTCGAGCAATAAGGAAAGCATCTCGTTGTGCACGGACCACCGTTAGCCATTAAGTACACACTGACAATGCCGAAGACCGCAAACCTGATCAGAGAGATTATGGCTATTCCTCTATTGCATAACAAACGACGCAGTCGTTTACCCAAGGTTGCCGAATACTGGCAGTACATTGCTAAGAAATTCAATCTTCCAGGTTGGTTGTAAATTTTTTAATAGCTTGCCTTTTGACCGTCTGTTTTGTTTTTGTTTTTTTTTTTTTATCAGTGCACGTTTGTAAAGCCTGCTGGAATTTTCTTGCCGATAATGTCTCACACTTTCCGAGAATTGCGCCAATGTCTGAGCTAATGCGACCATTTAAAAGTGGTCTTAAAGTTTGGGAGAAATCGCACACACTTTTTAGTAGTTTCAACGAGATAGCTCTAAACAAAGGTTGGCTAGGTTTAAGCGACGACCTTCAAGGCTTGATGCGTCTTACAAGTAAGTATAGGTTTCTATATGCCGATATAACACGATTGAATGAAGTTGAGCCGCCAGCGAGCGCTGAGATGATACAAGGCGTTTGGAATACAGCGCGTGTCATGTTCCCAAATATTGGTGAGTAATAGTTTTACCCAATCAAATCTTTTCATTAATTTAAGAGTTTGTTTTGATTCTTTTGTTACAGCATATCCTTACCAGGCTTGGAATGCATTCAAGAGTGTGTTTATAAAATATATGGACGATCTAGAGGATGGCATTGACAATCCGTGGCCTCAAAATTGGTGGCGTGTTCTAGAGCAACTTATTTTTGTTGCAGATTTGCGCTATAAAATAATGGAACCATTCCACTATATTGTACACAATAAACTTCGTGACGAACTGCAACGTTGTAGTACTTACGAACAATTAATGAAAAAATACGGCTGCCTCGGATACGGGAACTCTGCCAATGCCGCTGATAGTAACGACAAACGTAACGCAGACAAATGTTGATTTTTCAAACCCCGATAATATACCTAACAATATAATAGTTAAAAAGTTCAGCGACTCAATCGAATACAATGAAAAAATCTACAAAAAAGCCAGACGGTACCACAGCAAAGGATGCTACTCTCGTGCCGCCTGTTACTCAAAGAACTTCAGGATTATCGAAAACATCAAAACGGCAATTGCAGAAACGTTGTATACCAGGTAATTTTGACGCATACCATTTGATACGCGTCGTTTACCGAAATCCAGTTATTTATGAAAACTATTCAATTGATCAAAAAAGCAATGCTTGGATGCAAGTCGCCAGCGAAATGAAAACGACCGTTAATGATTGTTGCCTAATAATGCAAAACTCAATGCGAAAATTCCGTGTGTACAAGACTCGCGATCCGGCTAGCCGTTGTCGTCTTAATCAAAAGTATTACAAGTATCTAACAGAATTATATCGAAATGTTAAACCTCATTCACGTCGTGATTCTGCGACAAAAAAGAATGAACTTAATCCGTTCACGGTGGAGCCGACTGATCCAGTGTTCCCCGAACGATATATACCAGAGATAAATATGCATACATCTAATGTGCCACTGGTGATGAAAAATTGGGCTTTTGCAGCGGGCAATATCGCTAACGATGATTTGTATTATAAGATCGTTAATCTGTTTTCTAAGTATCGCACGGCATCATTGGTAAATAAAACTCAAGAAAGCAACGGTTCTAACTCGTAAATAGCATTGCATTATAATAACAATAATTATTTAAAAGAGACTGAGAAATGCCCTGCACGTTGTAACTAGGTATTAAGCGCGTCCTTATTTTAATTAGATCTTCCTAATTTTTTTTAATAGATTTTTTTTTATATATGTAAATTTATATACATATTTGTATGTACATTAGGTTGAGTCAATTTTTTCGCGACCAAGCGTATAGTAGTAGCGTAATCTTTGAGATATTCTAAGAACATTTTTAAAGATATCTCATAAACGGTTAATGAAAGATTTCTTTTTAGTGATCGTTTTTGGATACTGCGTCCCAAAATACATAAAAAAAGGTTCATGGAAATCCTGCTAAACGCTTGATCACGTTTTGTTGACTTGCATAAATAGTCCCACCCTAATGTCCATACATCATTTTGAAATCGAGAAATTTTAACTACAACAGCTCGACTTTCTGTCTGTCTGCCTGATTTTTTTTTCATCATATTTAAAAAAAAAAAACAAACAAAAAAAAAACAATTAAATATAATTATACTTTATGGCGGAAGTGTCCTCAAAATTCTTATCTCTGTCGCCAATTTGTACCAACAAAGCTAAAAATGTTGCTGCTTTATAGGCAAAGAAGAAATATACAAAAACGACAAATTAGCATTAGTAACAGTTGCGTGCGGCGTGGCGTATATGTATATAAATATACGAGGTCTGGTTATGTGCCCAACTCTGATTTGTAGGGTCTGCAATACCGTTTCATAATACCATCTGTATGCGTATAATAAACACACATTAAGCTGCCAAATTTTGTAAAAATATACATTAGTGCAACTGCTCTAATATGCTACAAAGGAAGATATTTTTTTTTATGTTTATATAAAATTCTAAATTTCGTAATGTTGTCTTTTTTTCCGGCTAATTTCCTCAGTTGGGTGATACATCTAAGTTGTTAAGCGATTTTATTAGTTAATTATTATAATTAAAAAAAAAACTTTATAATATGACATAAGATGTTTGAAAATTATAACAGCTCAATTGTAGCATGCATTCTTAGTTTATATAATATATATTAGATTCACAACAACAAAAAAACCTGCATGTATATATATCATATTTTTATTTTGAATAAAACAAAATTGCATAACTAAGATAAATGAGATTAATTCGATTCTATCACATTTCAGATACATAAGTGTTTATTTTAAGTGTTGTAATTAAGACAAAAACAGAATCAAATTTTAAGATTAAATTTTAATATAAACTAAAAAACTGTCTTGTTTGATTTCGGAAGTTAAAAAAAACAAGCAAGAACTTAACTTCGGAAGCACGCGGAGCTCAAATGCTACACGATCACAACTTTATTCATGGGTCTTGAAAAAGTAAAAAAATAGCAGTTGTGAGTCTTTAAGGGACTAATTTTCTCAATGAAGTCCAGATCCTTGTCATATCGAACGACTATTCATAGGATAACAGTAGAAGTGATTTGGCCCAGATTGGGTCAAGAGTATCTGACATAAAAAAAAACTATTTTCATGAGCAAAACCTGATAGTAATAGGAGCGCTTGGTTTGTATGGGGCACCTAAAAAAATGGGCATAAACACCTTTTTTTGAAATTGGATGATCATTGAGCAGTGCTTCTACCTAGATTTGTAGTAAATACATCTACAAATAATAACAATGTTCGTCGAAAAATCGAAAAAATTCGTAAGTTTGCACCGGGACTATATCTAAAAATGGGCGTGGTACCTTACGCCTGATATTGGATGGATGGATATTGCCCGATTAAAAGTTTATTACGCTATTCGTAATCAAAGCAATCATACATAATGGCGCGCAATATTCATGTCATAAATCGAAAAAATGGTAATTTTGAATGGCTTCGATATCCAAAAGCGGAGTACGCCACCTTAGGCTGCCATCCTAACTGCATCGGAAAACTTAAGTTTTTAACAGTTTCAGGTCAATATCTTTGAAACTGTCGGAGAAAACTTATTGCAACAGACACACGGACGGACATACAGACGGACGATGACTAGATCAAATCGTCTCAGCGAGCTCGATCAATACTATGTATGACTTTATGGGGTCTCCGCTGCCTACCTTTAATGCGTTACAAACTTTCCGACAAACTGATAATACCAGTCACACTATGAGAGGTGGTATAAAACATAACTCTTCAAGACGCGGACTAATGCTTAACCTGATGTATGCGGTCAAAAGCGGTTAAATCAGCGTTGGCCGTCTTTAAGAGGAAACTTTCTCGAACGAAGTCAAGAGTCTCTGCCAAAAAAAAAAACAAGAAAGAACGATGAAGTCGAGTATGCACGACTGCAAGATACCCTGTACCGAATCTTTATGAACCTTAAGTTAGGATTCTATTGCAGAACAAACCTCATTGAAATGGATGTTTGCATTCAAAAACTTAAAAAATCGGGTATATCTTTGAATGTAGTTATATCTAAAATTTTGTTGGGCCTACCCATATTGGCTTGATTCATTGGGACGATCATAGACATAATTTATACTAAATCTTAAAGCTTCTAGAATAATCAAAACAATGACGTTCTTTATGTAAAAACCCAAGATTTTGGGATAAATTTGTAAGGGGGCTATCACCTAAAATTTCAGGTGTTGGTCCAACCCATATTGGGATATTTTATTGGGACTATCATTGGAGACATAATTTATACTAAATTTGAACTTCCTAGAACAAAAAACAATGACGTTTTTATGCAAAACCCCAAAAATTTTGGGGTAGATTTGTATGGGGGGTACTCCTTAAAATGGGTCTAGAAAAAACCGTTTGTAAATGCACACTTGACGGCCTAGGAAAGTATAAGTTTCAATTTTGAAAGCTCTACCTCTTATAGTCTCCGAAGATAATCGTTTTCATACGGCAGACAGCATGACAGACGGACAGACGGACAGACATAGCTAGTTCGATTCCCCTTCCAATGCTGATCAAGAATATATATCACTTTATAGGAGTCTATTTTGCCTCCTTCTGCCTGTTACATGACAGTCGCAGCTAACATATAGACGCCCTTTGACCCATTGGGTACAGGGTTTCAAAAGAGAACCGTGAAAGAATAGAAGAAGTAAGGCAGCGAGAACGTCCGCCACTGCATTAGGTTGGGTTAAGTGGCTGAGTGCGCTGAGCACACTACAACACCTAGGCGACGAAATGCTTGTTTTGATACTACAGCATCTCAAAGTGAATACGAGATCAGCCACCTAAAGAACTATGAACTTTGGATGACTGGTTTCACCTTTCTCAAAATTAGAACGTTCAACACATAAAAATACATCAGAAATACAATCTCATATAAAAAAGAATATATTTGCAGGTCTGTGTTCTTTATGAAGTATTTACCCAAATGTAAATATCTTGTTCTACAAAGGGCAGTGGCAGAGCAAAAGAGTTTTCACAGCTTCTGCATAAGCGTTTTCAGCGGCACCTTATCATCTCGCATGTCTACCAATAAGACAGTGTACTGTTAGTACTGCCGTAAGTATCTGTTTATTTTTAGAACATTCTTGGACTTATTGCGATTGTACGTCGACCATGTTGTAGTCCGTTGGTAGTTAGTGGTATTCCAACCAAGCTCTTGTCAGGAAGGATATAGGTCGTTGCATCTCTTCTAGCTAGTTCGTCTGTTCGATATATCTGTGTCCAGGTACCCAGACGAACTGTAATTTTAAGTTTTTGTGACATTGTGGTTTTTGGTTGTAGGTATTAAGAATTGAATTGATCCGTCAGTGAAGATACTGACGGAGTTCACCATTTTCCATGGCTGGCTGTGCCACTCTTGTCTTGGCGGGATGAGAACATCGTTGAAGTCGATAATAGGAACATAATAGTCGGTATTAGAGGGAACTTCATATAGGGATACAATAATCTTGAAGTGTCCTGCAGTTAAAGGGAATCTAACTACCAACATCTAGCTTTTGTTGTATGAAAGCTCGCTTGGCATGTGCTGTACTAAGTCTGGTACGTATCTTGGCTAGAACAAGACAGTAGACCGAAGTCGGGGTTGGGACCTCTGTTTCCTCGTACGTTAAACACAATCGATCAGCACGAGGTATATTTGGGTGTAGATGTCTGGGACGCCACAGTACCATGGATGCCTTGAGGATGTCGAAGTGTTGAAACCGGTGCTACTTATGACCATGTTACGGCCCGCGGCAAGTCGATTAGCCTTTCTCCATTATTACTAGTCGTGTCAATGGTTTTCGAAAATCATCCTCATTCCCAATTTCAGTGTTGAAGTAACCAATGTCATGTTTTGGGCAGCGTTCATAGAGGTGTTCTAAGCGCTCGTAGAATTCGTCTTTCTTCACATTTACGGTATTCAGAATCCAGCGCAGTAATCTTCTCTGTCTTGCAATGTTAAAGGATCAAAGTGTAAGAAGCTCATATTAAATAGTAAACGATAAAAAAATCGCTTGGAGTATGGTCTGACGAAATCTTTTAATATTTTTTTTTGCTTACGACTTCATTAATTCGACTGTTACATTTAATCTTATCGGAATATCGATAACTAAGGTGCCACGCCCATTTTTAGATATAGGCCCCATATGAACTTTCCGACCATTTTGTAATACATTTGTGTCAAAATAGTAACAATGAATGAATTCACTTCTAATTGGGTAAAAACGCGTCTAATATCATTCTTTCTTTTACTCTATTGATATTATAAGGATCAGCAAACTATAACAAGCAAAGTCACCACCTCATTTTGTAATTTTTTTTCAAGAAAATGTTTATTTTTCTGATAGAGTTTTAAAATAATTGCGTCTAAGTTTTGGTTGTATCGGACTATAGACTTCAAGAAATCCCTTCACCAAATTTTACCTAAGCCAGTTTTTCCAAAAGCTCAATGACAGCATTCACCAACAATTCACTGATATGATGTCGACACGGTACAAAAAGTAAATCGAGAATCCAATTTTTATTCAAGTAAATATAGCGCACCATTATCAACACCAGTGTTTAATTCCGTCGTGTCAAAAGCAATAAAATTTCGACCAAATCACCCATTTTCCATTTGCCCAAAATTGTTGAATAGTTTCAGATAAATTTTCACCACGAGATTCTTCGTGTTAGTGTCTAAGAAGAGTTTCCATGTCCCGCAGTTATAACGAAAGATAGTTTCCAGAGTTTTTAACGAATGTTAGGGTTTGGTTTCAACATAAATCAGCTGCTGTTATTTAACCAGCCTCAAAAATTTGTGTTTATGAATGTAATATAAACCAGCTTTTGTCGCTCAACAAACAACAAAAATTTAATTTGAAAAATTGCAAACCATTTATTTTGAAACGTTTTATAAAATCTGAAATAATACTTTAAATATAAACAAGGCAAAACTTTAACTTCGGTTGGACCGAAGTTTATATAATATAACTTTTGAATTTGATAGATCTGCGTGTATTAAATTTGTATTAAATTTTGTCTTAAAATACTAAACGAATTAAAAATGTTCTTTAAAATTTAAAAATTCGTGGTCTGATTTCAAACCAATTTGGCTTGATAAAAGAAGCATTTTTTATTTCGCTCTATTAATAAATTCTTTTTCTTATAAGAACTTGTATGGGAGCTATACCTATACCTAGGCGTAGCGCATTGATTTTAACATAGAAAGAACACATGATCTAAGCTTAAGTTTAAAATTTCAGCCCAATATCTTTAAATCTGAACGAATAAAAAACAATTAGGAAACAGAAAATAATCAAAAACAAAATTGTTGGTCGTTACGGGTCATTTTAAATCCAATTAGTTGTTGTATTTTCTAGTGATGTGTGTTTTGTAGCAATCGATTTTGGTTTTACATGCTTTTCAACACTATTTTTTGCAATGCAACTCTTCGCATAACATTGGGTTTAACCCATTAAGAGCCAAGTGTCTTTAAAACCAAAAATATTTATGTTCATTCATTTTATTGGACTAAAATGTACACAATGTACATAAAAAATATGAAAAGCTGAAAAAAAATTTTCCAAGTAGTATTTTGGGACTGTACCCAAGCGGGTACAATGGCACAATACATGTTCATTTTTCTGTGTATGAAAATTTTTAAAGCACTCCTTTTCAACGCAAAGCGCAGATCATGTGACGTAAAAAAAATTGTCAAAATACACAATGTGATTTGAAGGATGGGGAACTTTGACCAAAATATCAACAACAACTCTGGACCCAAGCGGCATATGCTGTTTCGGTGCAGTGACGTTATTGGCTCTGAAATATGTTTCGAATTGGTACAAATAACAACAACTGCTCGTCAGCATCCAATTTTTGAAGCCAAATCTGACAGGCTTGCCTCTAATGAATTGATTCGAAGAGTGGCTACCGAAGTGTTTCACCATGGACTCATCAATCGAAAGTTTTTCATGCATATATCCAAACTGGATAAATTTATTATTTAGAAGGGTCTCATTTTTGCCATTTTGTCAGTAAGATCCAAATTAGTGTTGTCAGCAAGGTGAATATACTTTTTGATTTCCTTGAATCGGTTTCGGGACATATTTTGGGATACAATTGGTACACAAGTGTTTTTGCCAATACATGTTCTCTCTCGGCATAGAGTGATAGCCACTGAAAAGCAAAATTCCCAAAAAGACTTTCAAATCGTCTGCATTGAATGAGTAAATGCTTATTAGCCTGTCTTGCATAGATTAAAGACTGGTCCACGATTAAATTTACGACTTCTTCATCAAAAATGGTTTCGAAAATTTCAACTTCCCATCCAAATCTGTTACCATGTTCAACTTTTGCTTTTGCATTTCGATTGCACATGGTTTTTGGACCATTTCGACACATTTGCACAACGTTCTGCAGGTTGAATTCTGCGTCGCAACTCTCAAGGGTTAGATCATCTTCGCTGTCACTGCTGCAAAACACCTCAACTTGGCCTGAGACGTCTTGCGGCATGGTGCATGCAATGAGATCTTCGGCATCACCCTCCTCCTCATCCGTATTGCAGTCTGGATCTGGTGGAATCAACACAATGTCAAAGGTACCTTGGCTGGAAGCCCTTTCAACAAAGTCAAGGGCGCTGTCCAGGTTTTGAGACTTGCTACCGTAAAAACGTGACGCTTTGATACCTTCAAATGCCATGTCAATGAGATTATTTATCTAGGAAAAATGTATACCCTATTAGCCATTGTACCCAAGCGAGTACAGTGCTTTGTTACTTACCGAACTCTATCAAAAAATGTTTTTTTGCACAAAACCTATTAACAATCTTAAAGTACACGTGTTAAATGTTTAAAATTTTGTTACAATGCTTGCGATTAGAATGCGATTTTCTTTTGATCCTTACAAATGCTAGCTAACCTACTAAAAACGCTCAAACTGACGAAGTCAAAGCAAAGCATTGCAAACAATATTGAACAGGCTTTCGCTGCAGCGACTTTTTGTAAGTTAAGTCGTAGAGCACAATAAGCATGAGACTAACAAAAAAGAAACGATGCAAACAACTCTTTTCTGATAGGCGAAACGGTTATTTGAAAATGATCATTTTTCTGTACTCGCTTGGGAACAATGGCCATTAATGGGTTAAATGAAACCCAGAGCTATCTTCTGTTTTTTTTTTTATACCCGCCACACATAGTGTGAAGGGTATTATCAGTTTGTCGGAAAGTTTGTAACGCATTAAAGGAGGCATCGGAGACCCCATAAAGTATATATATTATTGATCAGTTCGACGAGACAAATCGATTCAGCCATGTCCGTCTGTCCGTCTGTCTGTCCGTCTGTCTGTTGCAATGCGTTTTCTCGGAAAGTTTCAAAGAAACTTTAAACTTAAGCTTTTGTGCTCCTAGGCAGTTTGTATGTCAGAACCAAGGTGCCACGCACATTTGTAGATATAGCCCCCGTACAAACTTATCAATTTTTTTGAAATTAATTATTATTTATGAATGTATTTACTACAAATCGGGTAAAAACACTTCTAATCCAATATCCATCCATCAAATATTAGAAGAAAATTGCCACGCCCATTTTTAGATATAGCCCCCATACAAACTTACCATTTTTTCCCATTTTTTGTATGAAAATTGTTATTATTTATGAATGTATTTACTACAAATATGGGTAAAAGCACTTCTAATGACATCTAATTTCAAAAGAAAGGTGCCACGCCCATTTTTTGATATGGCGTCCATACAAAAGAAGCTCCCATTTTTCAGATTTTGTATGAAAATAGTTCTTATTTTGGATATATTCACTCCAATCTGTGTTAAATCACTTCTACTGTTATCCTATGAATATGCTAGCGATATGACAAGGATCGAGTCACTATAATATATAGACCCTATACAAACTCACCTTCCATTTTTTTATTTTTTCAAGAAAATGGTTAAAGTTTCGTGTGGCGGGTATTTGAGCTTCGGTGCTACCGAAGTTAATTTTTTTTCTTGTTTTAAATGTGTTTTGACAGTTAAAGCCCTGGGTTTCGCAGTTAACCCAAACCCAGCTCAGTCTAAACGGGGTATTACCTATCATTTCTGGAATATTGTTTACGGCTCAATGCAAAGTGAATTTTACATTTATTCATGCTTGCTAACACTCGGACACTTTCTACGAAATTTCAAACATTTATTATTCAGGGGGTGTCAGAGAAATCTCTAGTAAATCTGCCTTCGATTGGTATATAAATCTCTAAAAAAAATCTCGGTGACACAGAACTTCAAAAGATTGTTCGAATACAGTTTTGCCAATATCTGTAAGGGTTGTCATCACAGCTGAACACTTTTGTGGACTTTTGTAGACAATTCATTTTCATATTTTAATCAGTTTTTATATCCCAAACTACAAATGTTTAATTAAAACTCTGCTAAGTGCATTGTTGTACATACACACACACACATATAATGCTAGTGCGGGCAAATTATCTGATACTAGCGATAATTGCCTTAATTTACTATTTTTCCCGTCACTATAAGTATACATTTCTTATCCTAACCTGCCAACTCAGACCATTAATATTTTCGGGGTTGTTTTGCATTTAATTTAATAAAACATTAATATTAGAAGTCCTATCGTTCTCAATGAGAAACCCTTTACTTGTCAAAATAACTTAATTGGCTACTTCAAAAAATTATATGGACAAATTCGATTGAAGAAACACTGAATTTACTCCTAGACACTCATTTCCCTGGCTATTTCCAACAGGTCTGTCTGACAAACTCGTCAAAAAGATAGTAAGTAGAGTCATGATAAGATGGGCTTTTAGCTCCTTTCAGCCCTACAAATCACCTGGACCAGATGGTATCTTTCCAACTCAGCTTCAAAATACCTCCGATCTATCAATCAAGTGGCTAGACAGACTCTTCTCTGAATCTAAATATAAGCGACATACCTCTTTTAATGGAATAAAGCTAGGACACCTTTATCCCTAAGGCGGAAAAACCATCCCATGTTAACCCGAAGGACTGTAGGCCAACCAGTCTATCTCCTTTCTTACTAAAGACTCTTGCACTCTCTAATTTCACAGATAGAGGGCTCTCTAGACTCTAAAGAATACACTCTTGTCTATTTTATGGACATAGAAAGTGCTGTTAATGATATAACATCGGCAGCTATAAAAAACACCTTTTTAGAGTTGGTTGTAAAAGTTCGCTAGTAGGCTTGATACCTGTACCTTTCTAATGTTATGGACGTTCAATAGATGGGGATAAATTTTCCATGATTTAAACAAAAAGTCCCATTATGTATTGAACATACTGTGTGTGTACGGTTGTTATAAGACCCATACTGTTGTATGGGGTCTTAGTATGGTGATGATCCTAAGCAAGGTACAGAGAAGTACGGAGTTATGCATAAGTGGAGCACTACGTACAACTCCAACAGAAGCACTTAATACTTTCCGCCACTAAATCTGGTATGTTTGCAACCAGCCTTCACAGATGCCAAATGCTGCGTGTATGACACTTCGTGATTACTAAATCTCTTGAAGGAATTCTAATGCGTTCCAAATGTAGATTTTACGAGAATATATAAAGTCACTGTTTGACTGCGTTATGACTTAAATAGATAGCTGTGGAGGAAAGAAAACTCCAATATGCGAACTGACATATCCTTCAAGTATCTCGATCACTGCAGTACTTATCAGGCAGAGATCATGGCAAAACACGAAGCGATGAATCTTCTAAAATAAACTAGAATATGTATTACTGAGCTTTGCAAATATCGGAACGAGGTGGCTCAACACTAAATTGCTTAATACAAACAGGAATTTGTCCAACTTAACTTACAGCACATCCAGGATCACATGGACCGATAATAATCGTAGGAGGTCATATGACATCCTCAGATATTTCTTCACTTATAGCAGTGACCACGGGACACTGTCTTATAGGCACTCATGCTAGGAAGCTAGGCGTTCCTTTAATGATTTTTGTAAAAGCTGTGGCAATGAAAAAGGGTTGAACATTTGGGAAAGGGTTTCTTTGAAGATCTGTCAGAAATAACCACGATTGACGGCTGAAGCATATCTTAATATGTTAATATGACAAAATGGCGATAACCTTTTGTAGCCTTTTAAGAACCTGTGGCATCACAATGGACATGGATGGAGGGTAAAGCTGGCCCCTCAACTGCCCATATCTGGCTACGCTTATCATTCATTTTTCTTTTAAAGATACCAATGGAATATCTCTTTTAGTTCTTAAGCTAAAACTTTTCTTCTTGATCAAATTTAAGAAAAATGTCATTATACGTTGGATTGCTTTAGGGCGGTTATTATAAAAGACATTTCAACCTATAAAATCATGTTAAAACATCACCATATCTTTAATACTTTTCTTAATATAGCGATTCAAATTTGGAAATTTTTTTTTTGCTATTTCACTGACCGCAGTTGTATTTATAGTCTTGGTATTGCCAATATACTACTGTGGGCAAAAAGTAACGTGAATTTGTTTGTAAAATGAAAAATCTTTATTTATTCTTTGAATCAATTTAATCCCCTTCAAAGTAATCCCCTCCCGATAAAATACACCAATGCCAACGTTTTTACCAATCCTCGAAACATGCCAAATAGTCCCTTTCCGGTATAGCCATCAGCGCCTTCTTCAATTTAGCTTTTATCTCCTCAATCGACTCGAAACGCGTTCCCCGGAGTGGTCTCTTGAGTTTTGGGAATAGCCAGAAGTCACACGGTGCCAAATCAAGCGAATACGGTGGTTGCGGAACGATATTGGTTGGATTTTTGGCAAAAAAGTCATGAAAAACCAGTACAGTTTTTAAAAAAAAATCATCATTTTTGGTACCAACCGAGACTTGACACGTTTGAGGCCCAAAACATCCTTCAAAATTGTATTAATTGATCCTTTCGATACGCCAATTTTATCAGCAACTAATTCTTTTAGTTTTTGGATGTGAGCATCGTCCGTTGAGGTCGATGGTTGATCAGGGAGCTCTTCGTCTTTAACACGTTCGCAACCTTCTTTCAACAATTTATACCAATCAAATGTTGTTGATTTTGGTAGAGCTCGGTCCCCATAAGCCTTCTTCAACATTTTTATTCCATTTATTCCATTCAGAAAAAAAAAATTTGATACAGGTTCTTTGATCCATTTTTTTGAATAGGTAAAAATCGAAGACGATCCAAAACACGTGCAAGCAAAGCAGCTGTCAACAATTAAGTGAACATTTAAAATGGCCGAGCTTGTCGGCATAAGTGAAGGACATGAGTACCAACATAACGCCACAAAAAAATCGAAATTCGAATATACGTAACCCACCAAAAATTCAAAATTCGCGATAATGTTTGAACACACCTCGTATACCTGCATACATATACGTACAGTGGTGTTCGCAATAATAAGAACAACGCAAGTAAAAACTCAATTTTTCTCGAAATAATTTTTTATAATTTTTTCTTTTATTCCTTTAACAGCATAGGGTGGTTTGGTGGTTAAAGTCAAATATCAGCTGTTCGAAAAAATAAGAAGAAAGTTATGTTGCAGCACTTTTACTTATCACAAGCCGGGGAATTCCCCAAAATCTTGATCAAATCTAACACCATTGTTTTTTTGGAGTGAAAGTGGTTTGCAGTAGTTTTACTAAAGAATACCTGTAAAAATCACTTCAAAATGGGAAGACGCGAACATTGCATCGTGGAACAAAGAGAATTGACCCTCCTACTTAGGAATTCAATTCTAAAGATTTATGGCTCCTGATCTTGATGCCGCACGCTGATAGCTTCCATGAAGTCCAGATGCATCGAAGTCATCAAAAATAATTTCTTACTTAATGTACGGGCCTAAATGTGTATTTATATATAGTAACATATGTTAACATTACCTAACGATTGTTTTTTTCTCTTTGTTCTTATTTTTTTCGAACAGCTGATTTTTGACTTTATTAAACCAAACTTGCCAGAACAGCAAAAAAGGGCAAGTAATAAATTACACTGGTCTACAAATTTCAACTTTTTTTCTGCGAATAAGACGGGACCTGGTGTTTCTGAACGGATTTTTTGTGCTGAACACGAATCCGGGGTCAAAAATGTCCCATCACGTCACGTTTTCGAGAAAAAAGGGGTTGAAACCCCTAAAAACAGCGTTTTTGGACATTTTCGAAAAATTGTAGAGCCGAACCCTGACGTGCTACAAACTTTGCATATGTCAGAAATTAAAAGGTAAAATTGTGCCCTTTCGAATGAGCCTTATGCCAAATTGATCGCATGCACCCTTAGATCAGGGAGTGTATTTGTGTCTAGGGGTGCAGGGAAAATTGATCGCAGAAAGGGTGCATGCGATTAATTCGGCATAGGGCTCATTCGAAAGGGCACGATTTAGCCTTTAATTTCTGGCATATACAAAGTTTGTAGCACGTCAGGGTTCAGCTCTACAATTTTTCAAAAATGGCCAAAAACGCTGTTTTTCCCTGCACCCCTAGACACAAATACACCCCCTGCTCCAAGGGCACATGCGATCAATTTGGCATAAGGCTCATTCGAAAGGGCACAATTTTACCTTTAATTTCTGACATATGCAAAGTTTGTAGCACGTCAGGGTTCGGCTCTACAATTTTTCGAAAATGTCCAAAAACGCTGTTTTTAGGGGTTTCAACCCCTTTTTTCTCGAAAACGTGACGTGATGGGACATTTTTGACCCCGGATTCGTGTTCAGCACGAAAAATCCGTTCGGAAACACCAGGTCCCGTCTTATTCGCAAAACCCTTGTAGACCAGTGTTATTAATTACATTTATAAAAAAACTTATCCCCTATGCTTTTAAAGAAATTAAAGGAAAAATTATAAAAAAATTGTTTTAAGAATTTTTTAGGACTAATTAAGTTTTAACTTGCGTTGTTTTTATTATTTCGAACACCGCTGTATAGATAGATTAATAGATATTGTAGAATTAATGCTGATTGGAATCTGATTACGATTCTATTTATTTATTTAATTTATTGTACAATTAAAAGTAAAAAAAAAGGAAAAAAAAAAAAAACACATGTGAGCGGACTATGAGTACACCAAGAAAACTTTGACACAGCATATACAAAATAAAAACATCATCTAAAATATATAGATACAAATTATAAACTAAGATAACATTTACACAAACATAAACAGTAAATTCGATTATTTAAATTTTCTTACGAACCAGTCATATGGAGGGTATATGAGAACAGGGAAGACGCCGGCCGTTGTTATTTTTTAAAGCCAATTTTTAGCAGTCGTATCACAGGCGCTTCAAAGACTACCGATATTAAAAAGGCCACAGCAAAGGAGATAACAGCGTTACCCAAAAACATTGTCAGGATAAGTGTATTGCTGAGATGTGTGGTGCCTTTTAGAGACGATGACAGAATGAACATTACAGTTGGATGCACCAGATACGCACAGTATGTTAGGCGCGATAGAGGCCAGAGCAAGCGACAGGAAAAGATGCGATTAGTAGTGGGTGCCAAGCCCCAACAACATGAAAGTACGATCCATACAAGACCGCATACAAATGCGCTGTGACCAACGCCGACATAGAAAGCAGTGTTTACAAGACTTAGTTCGCCACCATCCCAAGCGCCGAAAACGACTAGTAAAATAAGTGTCAAGCTAACACTCCAAAGCAACACATTGATGCGCGTTGAAACTTTTGGATAATTCTTAACTTTGAAAAGTACATAGCCGACAAACATGCCTAAATATGAAAGAAACAAAAAAATATACAATTACAGTCATAATCAACGTACCATATAGTATATACATACCGATTATATAGCCACCTACTCGTTGCCATGGCTTATCGTAGAGATAGTCAAAGGACTCAAATGGTTGCGACACCTTGTGTGTATAGTGTTTGTGCAGTGACACAAGTCCCGACACAGCCCATGAACTTAGAAGAAATGTGATTAAAATCATAACGACTATCTTAAAATATCGTCTGGAAAAAACGAGCAGAACTGCGGCCATTATAAAGAATTGCATATCGTTTGCCATGTACCAGCTCCAAATCATGCAGCTCTCGTTCATCGGATAGAAATTGTTGATGTAGAGAATATTGCGCCACCAGAATTGTCGACATGTGTTATATTCAATTTTGGTCGGTTGAAAGACGGAAGAGTCTAAGCCATGCCTATGTATTTATTATAAACGGAACGCTCGTATTTGTATGTAAATGTATACTTCATAAACTTACCTAACGGCAAAATCATTAAATAATATTGTAAAAAGATAAACAGGAGTTAATCGTATATAGCGATAAACTATCATCAGGAAAGAATCGACACAGCTGTGCTGCACAAAATTTTTTGGTTCCGTTGGCTTTTTGCGTTCCTGCTTAAGATAGAGCAGCGTTACAAGCAGACCACTGATAAAGAAGAACGTATCAACGGAAAACGTTGCATTGCCAATTATCTGATATAATATCGAACGCTCGACAATGACTCTTTGAAACTTGAAAACATTAAAAGAAAAAAAAAAAGTGTTTGTTTACATTTTACATTGTGAAGAAAATATGAAGATAACCACTCACCTTGTTTTCACCAACTGCAAACATTTGCAAATATGTGTGCACCATTATAGTCCAAATCAAGGAGAACACGCGCAGACCGTGCAGACAACTTGTCTGAGACTATAATAATAAAATTAAAGGAAAAGTACAAAATTTTAATTAAAAAAAAAAAAAAAAACAACAAACAGATGTGTACATATTTAATAATATTTAATAATAACTCAGGGCAAAATGTTTTTTTTTATACCTGTTACACATACAGTGAAACAGGTATATTTAGTTTGTCGGATAGTTTGAAACGCATTAAAGGAGGCATCGTATACCCTATAAAGTATATATATTCTTGATCAACTCGACGAGACGAATCGATTTAGCAATGCGCTATTTATTAGCTCAGTTTTAAAGATATTAAGCTGAAACTTTAAATTTAAGCACGCCCACTTTTAGGTATAGCTCCCGTATAAAAATGTATTTATAAAGCGAATGGCTTCAAATATGGTACAAATGCTTCTTATGTAAAGCCAAATCTTCAGTTTAAAAATGGTTCAAATCGGACCGCGAATTTCTAAATTTTTATACCCTGTACCCAAAGGGTAAAAGGATATATTATTTTTGTGCGAATGTATGTAACAGACAGAAGGAGGCAAGATAGACCATATAATGTATATATATTCTTGATCAGCATTGGAAGGGGAGTCGAACTAGCTATGTCTGTCCCCCCCATACAAATCTACACCAAAATTTTGGGGTTTTGCATAAAAACGTCATTATTTTTTATTGTAGGAAGTTCAAATTCAGTAAAAATTATGTCTATGATAGTCACAATAAAATATCCCAATATGGGTAGGCCCAACAAAATTTTAGGTATAGCCCCCATACAAATTTACCCCAAAATTTTGGGTTTTTTTCATAAAAACTTCATTGTTTTTTATTCTAGAAAATTTAAATTTAGTATAAATTATGTCTATGAAAGTTCCAATGAAATAGACCAATATGGGTAGGCCCAACAAAATTTTAGGTATAACCCCATTCAAAGATATACCCGATTTTTTAAGTTTTTCTATGAAAATCCAATTCAATGAAGTATGGTAGTAAAATAGAACCTAACTTTAGGTACATATAGATTGGGTACAGGGTATCTTGCAGTCGAGCATACTCGACTTCAGCGTTCTTTCTTGTTAAGAATGTTTTAAATTTGTTTACTATGCTTCATACGAAGATCTATCCACTTCAAATGATGTGTAACAGGTATATAAGCTTCGGTCCAACCGAAGTTAACTTTTTTTCTTGTTTTTATATGAGATTGGATTCCGATGTATTTTTTTGCGCTGAACACGATGCCGGTGCCGAAAGGTGCCCATCGCTTCTGGTTTTCAAGGAAAATTGGGTTGAGAACCATAAAAACCGTGTTTGTCGGTTTTTACACCAATTTTTCTCGAAATTCAGACGTGCTAGAGAGTCTTCTACTTACTTTTAAATTAAAACTTGAATCTTACACAACAAATATTATATAAAGTTTAGCAAAACAAGGAAAACGTTAACTACGGTGGAATCGAAGCTCAAATACCAGCCACATCATCAGGGACTTTGATAAAATTTGGAGAAGGGTTGGCTTGGACTCAGTTGTCTGATACAACCAAAGTTTAGACACAATAATGTGGTCAAATGTTAACCTTAGGACATAATAATAAACATTTTCTTGAAAAAAAATAAGAAAATGAATGCTGTCTTTGTATTGGGGCTATATGTTATAACTAGTGGACTCATCCTTATAATATCATTAGAGTATATGGAGAATTCTTCCTCAACTGTCCCAGCAAAAAAAAAAAAAATTGTTTGCGATTTACTTGAAACTTTGGTAATTTGGTGTCCTATATGATAGTTACAAAAAGCCATTATATTAACTTATTTCAAAAAAATTTGTAGAAACTAGAGAGGGTGAAGATTTGATATTTTAGGTGAGGCTGTGTTCTTCAAATCGGTATAACTTTGACAAAAGTTAATGAATTTTTATGATTAAATAGTGAATTTATAAGTATTTTTTATAAACTTTTTAATAGTTTCAATAAAAATTAAAAATAAAAAATTATTCAACCCTTTTTTTTTAAATGTAAGCTTATTTTGCAATTTTGTCATCGTCACGGTCTCTTGATTACATACTAACATGCTCGTAGTGTTTGTTTTGATGGTGCGGGTGACTTTTAAGGCAATATTACTTAATTTGACCAGTAAAAAGTGCTCATTCCACTTTTTGAACTGAACACTTTTTGTAGTAAATATTTTCAATGAGAGTAAAACAAAACAAGAAAGAACGCTGAAGTCCAGTATAATCGACTGCAAGATACTTTGTACCCAATCTTTATGTACCTTAAGTTAAGTTGTATCTTACTACTATACCCCATTGAATTGAATTTTAATAAAAAAATGTTAACAATATATCTTTGTAAGGGGCTATACATAAAATATTGTTGGCCCTACCCATATTGGTCTATTTCATTGAGACTATCAAAAGACATAATTAATACTAAATTTGAACTTCCTAGAATAAAAAACAATGACGTTTTTATGCAAAAAATCCAACATTTTGTTGTACATTTGTATGGGGGTACCCCTTAAAATGGGTCTAGAGAAAAACCGTTTGCAAGTGAACACTTGACGGCTTAGGAGAGTCTAAGTTTCAAATATGGTGGCCATATCGCTTATAGTCTCGGAGATAATCTCTCTCATACGGCAGACAGCAGGAGAGACGGACGGACGGGCAGACAGACATAGCTAGTTCGACTCCCCTTCCAATGCTGATCAAGAATATATATACTTTACAGGGTCTATCTTGCCTTCGTCTGTCTGTTACATACATTCGCACAAACTTAATATATCCTTTTACCCTTTGGGTACAGGGTATAAAAAATATCTAAGTTTTTTTTCTGAAAACAAGAAAGTGTGAAACTGTCGATGTTTTTACAGCCCACTTACATACTTAGTAATCATCTGTCATTATTGCCGCAGTACAATATATTTGAAACTGCATGGATGTATATTCTTAGGAGATTTTAAATAAGTTCAGGGTGCGCCATCTGTTAAGATAGCATGTGAATCATGAATAACTTTAGCAGTTCGCAAAAAAGCAAACAACGGTTACTGAACAGGTTCACTATTCGCGAATATATAGACAAAATCGCCGTTAATTGAACTGTTTCGCTACACCAACATAACCAACCGACTTTGATTTAATTCACTGAAAAAATAAATCACTGCTTTTATTGTAAAAATTGAAATCACAATCACTGATAAATGATTAGTTTCAATGTTTGCGAAGAGCGGCACACAAAATCGCCGATAACTGAACATGTTCACTGACGAACAAGAAAATCACAAGTCGCTACTTTCAGTCGCAGTGCGACATTGTGATTTTTAAGTCACTGTGAAAAAATCACCGAAAGTAATCTTTGGCCAACCTAGTGCGCAGTAGTGTCTTTGATTCGCGGCTAGTATGTGCTGTCTTGTCCGGTCACGCAGCATCTTTTATAGCGCTCTATTAACCGTTCTCGAAAAAAGACGGCCCGATAATCTTTTTGCCGCAACAAACGGTTTTCACAACGCAAGTGATTCATGGCAGAAATTATATTGAAATGGTGCTTTAAAAAGTCATCAATGATGTCGATACATCAAAATATTGCGAAGTTATTCAAGATTCCTCTGCTATGTATCGCAACATATGGCGCACCTTGTATAATAAGCTTAAACTAAATTAAGTATTTTAAATACCAACCTCTTTGGCTCTATCAACGCTCAATATCGTCCTTACATTCGATTGAAATGAAAAACAAAGAAATATTTGCTCATGTATTCCTGTAGGGAATTAATTATGCACATAAATCAAATCAAAAGTTTGGTGCACTATGAAGTACGCAACATACCCAAATGATGCTTAGCCTCGTATGTACCGGTAGCTCCTGCGCTGCTTACTGTCTCCGCCTTGCAATCCAATTTCTCAGCATCCACAGCGTAATTATCTCTCATCATCGACGTTGTGGTCGTCGTCGTCGTAGTCGTCGTTGTTGGCATCGTAGCACTCGTAGCATTTGCATTTGTATTTTTGTTACCATTAACATCCGTTTCTATGGTGCAAATGTTGTTATCATTCAGCGTACGCATCTGGAATAGCTCAAATGGTTTGCTGTAGTATACATCACGGTCAAGGCTTACATCATCGATATTGGCTTGTGAAGTTCCTGTTCCGTCTAGCTTTGCGCTAATTGCTGCAATGGGCGGCGTTGTCAGATGGCGCGCATTGCTTTACCTGATACCAGCTAGCAGCGACGACCACAAGTATTAGCGTTAAGAAGAAGCTTCTGTTGAAGATGATATGGATCTGGATTATTACGGGTTGGGATTAATTTAAACTATTTAAAAATGTAGTTGACCACTTACATGAATATTTGAAATTTAAGTTCGCGCCACAAACTAGAAGCGCCCGGTACGCTTCGTACCTCGTAAAATCTTTAATGCTGCCAAAGACTTTACGGGCGTTTGGTTAGCGGTTCTATTGTGACGCGTTGTATTCATTAATTTTATTTCAAGGTCATCGGTCAACATGTGTGCATGTGGATCAAGCGCAAGTATATTTTGCACATCCTGCGCTGAGCACGAACGCGGCAGACATTCGCCGATGCTCAGTACGAGCTGCTACTTATGTACATGTGTGGAAGGAAGAATTTTATGAAAAGCAAATAGATTAAAGTTAAAACGAATTTATTTACCAGTTTCTTAGGCAGACGTATATTTAAAGCAACATCGGCGTACAAAGAATTCAAAGTCAAAATGTTTGCGTTCACCTGGGTGTCGCCGGTTTATTTAGTTCCGAGCAGAAAGTCAATTGACCAAGCCATTTGTCATTGCCAAAAAAATATCTGGGCCACGATAGCGTCCCGAAACATCGTATGCTGAAGAAAAAATGTTTACTTAGTGTAAAAGCCATTAGTTTTTATTTTGAATTACACTGTTGCCCTGATTTTCGTTAGCAAAAGAATGCTAGAACAAACACAGTTTGTTCCTAATCCAACGCTGCACATTGCTCTGTATTAAAAAGAAGGCTGCCAAATAAAATGATCCTACAGATTTTTATCACATTGTTTCAGTATAGTCCCGCATCAACACCATGTTAGTACCTTATAATGAATTATCGGTAATGAGGTACCAGTGGCAACTCCAGCGGCATCGCCGCCGTATGACTAATGCTATTATAATTGGTTGAGCTAAGTTGTCTTCGATGGAAAATTCATCCCATCGGTTTGCAGCAATTCCGCGCCCTTTTTCGAACTCTTATTCTTAAGTATTTTTAAAATATAAGTTGGGCCCTGATGGGTTATTGGCAAACGGCGTCGTTGTTGTGCTCAATGTGCTGCTGTGTGTGGTTGCTAAAGAATCCGTTGGCACAGTTGCTACTGTTGTATGAACTCTGAAGTAGTTTTCGATGTCAACATCGAGTTTGGTACGTTCTGTGTACGTTAGTCCATCATCATTTTCATTACGCAACAGATGGCGTTCTTCGCTATTTAGATCGCCTTTTTTAATTGAATCGTGATCTTCAAGATCCTCAAGATCGCCAAGATTGAAGTCAAATGTAACAGGATGCAGTTCATAAGCCCTGAGTGGTCCAGATGGTGCGTAGCTAGTAATATGAGGTATTTGTTCTAGCTGAGTATATGTTTTTGTGTTTGTGATTACTGGCTGTAATGGTAGCACTTCATGTGTATTGAGTACAATCGAAGGTTCTTCATCGTTCTCTGAGTCAGCATGGACTTCATGAAGGATCGTTATATTGTTATTACTTGTAAAACGATGTGGTATAAAAGTGGATGTTTCAGTAGCCCTCACTGATGTTATCCTTGCCGCCTTTGTTGTCGTTTTATTTGATGTCGTTGTCGTTGCCGTCGTCGTCGTCGTCGTCGTCGCCGCATGTATCGCAACGTTACGACTTACTAAGCCAATAACCACAATCAAAGCTATTAACATTTTTCAAAAGCTTCCGCAAAATGTATATAGTACTCTTATTTTGAAATCCATTTTTTTCTATCGTTTTGCTTCCTTGACTAACGTTAGTAATGCACTTCTATTGTATTGTATTCTCTTATTTTGTTTTTTTTTTTTGTTTGTTTTATTTTTTTTTTATTATTTTATATTAATTTTATTTTAGTGAAAAACCACTGCAGCAATCGTTGGTGCATTTTCATTGTAGAATGTCTCATCTTGTTTACTTTTTTTTTCTTGTTTATGTTATCCTTAAAAAGTTAATTGTATTCTTGTCTGCTAACTGCATTGAACTTTTTATTATGAGAACGTTCATGTTTCATGCAATTTTTAATCTCAGATCAATTTTAAGTTGCTAGGTTTTTATCTGCGTGTAAAATAAATAACATATTAAAATATTAGATGTTTTCAGAAGATCTTTGAAGAAAATAAAAATTAACTTTGCACCAGTAGGCGCTCTGAGCGCCTTTATTGATAAACTAGCTGAACTACTCGGCTTGCTCGAGTCATGTAGTAATATTT